>PVKC010039078.1:0-12675 GCA_004027635.1 Crocidura indochinensis | reverse complement strand
TCTATGTAATGAAACAGTATCCTGTACTCTGATCATTTGTTTATGTGCTTGAAGAAACTGGGCTTCAACATATATTCATTCCAACTTTTCTTAAACAAGGAAATTATTCAGTTTTGGAACCATTAGGCCAGTTGACTATGCTGTTTGCTCTGGACACTATTAGAGCTGGATATGTTACAAGTAAGAAACAAAAATTACAGCTTCCAGATTAATCTAGGAGGGAGACTGTATACACAATCCTTGTTTTATAGTGCGTGCCTAAGAGAGAGACCCAGAGAGACACCCAGGAAAGTATCATGCTGTACTGCTGAACTCCATCTTCTCTGGCACTTCTCATATCTCTTATTTACCAAATCTCTTACCATTATCTGGTATAGAAGGTATAAACAGAGGCTCTTTACTCTCCCTTTAGCTTTCTCTCTGGGCAAGAAACTTTCTGCTCAGAAATGCTTTGACCACTAACGAAAATCTCCAAATATGTCTTTTACTTAGCACTTTTTTTTCTAAATTCTGCCATATACCTAAACATACATACACACATTGATATATTTTAACTTCTCAGTTACCTCTTTCAGCATACCAAACTAAATTCATTTGAGACCCCTTTTCCCATATCTAAATATATTTCCATGTCCTGTATGCCTAGGCATGACCAAACCTATTACAAACTAATTACAAGTGACTTCTTATCACTTTTGACATTTTTTTATTAGAAAAAAATCTCAATTCCTGGACATAGAACTGAGACTTCTTCAACTCTAGTCACCATCTCAAGAAAACATCCCCCAACTCAAAATTTGAGTCCAATCCCATATTTATTGGCTCTCATAGAACCTCTACCTCTTTTTTCATAACATAATCACTGTTGTAACTAGAGCTTATTAATATGTATAATGTAGTTACATAATTCTTCCATAGTTACCAGTGTACAGAAGCATATTGAAGATTTTTCAAGACATGTTTTCTTTCATTCCTTTTCTTGCCTGCCTTACTTTTCATTATTTTTGAATTATTTCTTTTTTAAAAGAAAGTTTTGCTCCAATAGCAAGTCTGTACATCTTGCAAATTTGGAGAACATTTTACTCCTGCTTTTCTATCTCCTTTCTGTTCTCCAAATGGTATAATTCTTTAACTTCAAGCCCACTTCAAAATTCCTTTCTCTTAAACAATCTTACAAGATTAACTTCATTTAACATGGTCTTTCTGGACCAAAATGATACTAAATCAGATTGTATATGGCTTAAGTTTTTTTTAATAAATATTCCATCATTTAGTTAGTTTTATACTCTAAGTAGACTGTAAACTTCTTTGAAAGCAGAAAATGCCTTAGTTTTTTTTTAAGTGCCTACTCAATCTCCTTTATTTCTTTATTTCTCTCTCTCTTTTTTTAAATCAATCACTTCATATAATCCAGGCAATGGATCCTCCTGGTTTCTTTTGTTCAATGTTTGGTACCCCGTAAACTCTGCACCTACCGTGGTCTTTATGATCCAGAGTTTGGGGCTTGGATTGGGTGGCCAATTTACTTCTTGAAGAAATTTTTTAAAGGAGGAGAAGGGGTCAGTAGAGAGATAGCAATAGACTCACTGGAAAGAAAGTTTCATCCTTTGGGATCCCCAAGGGCAGAGGATTGGTGAAAGGGAAATGTATGAAGGAACACAATTCTGTGTAATATTTCCTACTAGGAATTCTTTAGGAAGATATTACATTTTAAAAAATGTATTTTAAAGTTTTCTGAAAGCGTGGCTAGACAATTTGTGTTTGCAGAAGGCAGAGGCTAAATAAATAATAGATATATTATAAAAATAGAAAATACCTTCTGTAATTCATCTACTGGGAATTGGCAAACTTCAAGCAGTCCTTTTACTTCCAGAGCATTTCACATCTTTGTAAAACATAGACATGGAATTGACACATAAATTAAAGAATTCACAAAGTTTGGGGAATAATATAAATCATACTAACAGATTTTCATATTATCTAAATTATAACTTTGTCTACATAAAATAATTAAAAGGCAAACAGTTCAAGACTTAAACACAAGACATAGCCTTGACATGGATTATATACATTAGAATTGGTATGTTAAAGATACCACATAGAAAATTGAGGCAATTCCAATTCTTTCCACAGGCTGTGTTCTTTATACTGACTGTATAGAAAGAGGAGGTACAGTAAATGCACCCCATAAACACCTCAACCCAGGCCCTTTGCCTGGTCTGTATTGTGAATTGAGGGACAAACAAAAAAAAGAAAATCGAGACAAAACAGACTTTTTTTTACTTTTTCTCAGTCCAAGTAAATTTTCAAGCAATCTTAAAGGAAAGCCACTCCATTATCAGATATCCCAATCCTTCTTGACAGGTACAATTTTTTGCGTTCTCTGTCCTGATCTGTCTCTAGAGAAGGCAGGTCACTCCATCTCCCTGAAAGTCACAGAAGTCAGTATTTCTCAGAAACCATTTTTTCCCCTTGAATGAAGGGGAAAAACATAAATTCAAAGCAGTGAGAGAGTTAAAGCACTTTAACTCAGGTTGATCATCAGCCATGGGAAGAGAGATTTAGAGAGACAAGAAACTCTCTCCAGTATATTTTCTAGCTTTCTCACTGTGTGTCTTTTTCTTTCTAGTCCTTTATCTTTATTCACTGGCAATTTCACCTTCATTGCCTTTGTTTCACTTGTCTAAAACCATGCCAAAGTACACACTCACAGTCAAGTCTCCTACTTCATTTCATTTAAGCAAAAGGAGCTTTCTTGACATTAACACTTCCTTTTTTTTTTGGTTTTTGGGTCACACCCTTTTATGGAACCTTGTTTTATATAACCCAAATGACAGGCAGAACACTTGGGTTTTCTCTTTCTACTCCGTCAAGACAGAGGGAGAGAGGCAACAAATGTGGTGCCAGTGGAGACAATGTGGTCCTCCCCAGCCCTATTTCTCCTCCCCACCTTATCTAAATGGAATGGTAGTCATGTAGATTTCACAAAACCTGTACTGCAAAGGCCTAAGTCAATCTATTTTATTTTTTTTTTAATTTGTAAGTATGGTACTGTATGAGAATAGTTTATTTTGGTGGGTGATCTGACGAAAAAAATATTACCACCATGCTAGCTCTGATCTGTACTAAAGAGTTCGTATTAAAACAAAGTCTTGGACCCGGGAGATAGCATGGAGGTAAGGCGTTCGAATCTCGGTGCCCCATATGGTCCCGTGCCTGCCAGGAGCAATTTCTGAGCATGGAGCCAGGTGTAACCCCAGAGCGCTGCAGGGTGTGACCCCCCCCCAAAATAAAATAAAACAAAGTCTTGTTTTAATAAATTCTAACTATGCCTTATACTTCTTAATTAATATTTTTGAAAATACCATTAAAGAGAAATATTTTGTTAAAATCACATTAATATTTGTGAAGCCTTCATTGGTGGAAGCTAATGTGTAGGAATTGGAGCAGGGATTAGCTAGAAAGAAACATGATGAAACCTTCTGGAGTAAGTTCCATGGTTTTACATCTTACTATGGAATTTATACAGGTGTTTTCAATTGTCATAATAGTGTGTGTACACTTGAGATTTGTGTATTTTATCATGCATAAATATTACTTCAAAGAGAAAAAAACAAATATTCACCTCTAACTAATGATATCCACAGTGAACTGTTTAAAATAGTATTTTTTTAAATAGTATTTTTCAGTCAGGGAACATGTGACCCTCCTGGACACCCAGGATATTCCAAGGGAGGTAGAGATGAAAATTGTATAAATTGAATGGAGAAATAGTTAAAAATGGGGAGATCAATCAATAGAATGGGGAGGCATAAGAATGGAAAAGGGATGGGAGGTAAATTTACCTTTGTCAATATATGAGGCCCTTGGTTCAATTTATAATGCCCTCCCCATATATATATATATATATATATATATATATATATATATGTATATATATACATAATGTTGACTTGATTAGCCAGGATATTGACAAAATGACAGTATATGTGTCTGATATAGTCCCAGCATTTTATGACTAAAACTTCCGAGCATAAAATAAACACTTTTGCAATGAATGCCCTTTCACTCACCATTGAGATACTGCCATTAACATATTTTTATACTTTTCTTATTTAATAAATGTCACTTGAGTCAAATATGTTTCAGAATAAAATAATTATTTGTGTAAATAGTCATTTTTCAATTGCACATACATATATTTATAGAGAATACTAGTTTTGAGATGAAAAAATAACACTTAACCTCATTCATAGCTTTAATATATTTTCCTAAAATCACTTTTCACTAGTCATATAATAATTTTATTTAAGATATATCTGTGATATTTCTTTTGTAATAGGTTCAAATTCAAAGTTCAAACAATTTGACTTAGATATTAAAACATGATTAGAGGACTGACACAACAGAATGATGGCTAAGTTTCTTGCCTTACACAAAGCCAATCAGGTTTCATCCATATACTGCATAAGGTCTCCCAATACTTCCCGGAATGATCCTTGAGAGTACGGCCAGGAGTAAGCCTTGAGTTGCTCTGGTGAAGGGGTGTGTATTTTTTATGATTGAAACCCAGCTACAAACATGTTTGTAATCCTGGTGCTTAAATAAAGATATTTTAAAAAAAAGGTAGGACAGGGGACCAGTTTCATTTATATCTTTTATAGTACTAACATGTTTATGCTAAGTGCATGTTTAATATAAACTGCAAAATCAGAATCCTAATAAGCCACTTGATTAAAAATAACCCACAAATTTACTTTGTGATAAAATTTCAGAGAGGAATTCTGAGAAAATAAGAAAATTTGAAGGATTTATTTAGGTTTTGTACCCCATCATGGAAAATGAGACTGTGCCATAAAATAAAATATTGCATTTTCTAGATTTCCTTAAAATAAATATTCTAGATTCAACCACCAAATAAATAAATGTGGTATCCTTGGAAGATCAAGGTGCCACAAATCTTGACAATGCTTCTTGTCAATGCTGCTTGAAGTATCTTGCACGTCAATCTATGAAAAAAACCTTCATCCCTGCTATCTGTAGTCCTCCAACAACCAATAAATTAGTATATAAAGAAATGAATAAAGAGAGAGGAAAGGAGGGGAACAAGGGAAAGATAGAAAATATCAAGAAAAATTTAAAAGATGTTTAGAATTATCAGAATACAAATATATCTTGCAATGACCACTTTGAAGAGCAAAGTTTAAGTTAAAAATACTCTGAGACTGGAGAGAGTACAAGGCTAAGGCTTGCATGTGGCTTCTTGGCATCACTTATTGGTCCCCTGAACACCAACAGGAAGGATTCCTGAGCACAGATAGGTAGATTATATCTAAATACAGATTGGGGTTGGGACCTGATGTTAAGAGTTTATTTTAAAACATGCATATTATATCTATGTATCTACCTTAGGTTTTGCAACACACCAACTTTGTTCAGAACTTACTCCTGGTTCTATACTCAGGAGATAGACATAGCTGTAACTGTAATGATGGTACTCACACTCACTCACTCACTCACTCACTCACTCACTCACTCACTCACTCACTCACTCACTCACACACACACACAATCTCATCTAGAAGTATAAGTGTACCTCCCATTAGCCAAGGTCAGCTCAGAAAAACAGTGACACTATACCTATGACCCTACTGTCCTCTATAGTACACTATCTTTTGAAGCAGTTTACCCTAAGCACCAAGCCTTCCTCCTCTCCTGTTTTATAAAACCAGTCCTGAAAGATAGATGCTTGTCTTTTTTGTTTGTTTGTTTGTTTTTTTGTTTTTGGGTCACACCCGGCAATGCTCAGGGGTTACTCCTGGCTCCATGCTCAGAAATTGCTCCTGGCAGCCACGGGGGACCATATGGGGCACCGGGATTCAAACCGATGACCTTTTGCATGAAAGGCAAACGCCTTACCTCCATGCTATCTCCCGGGCCCCGGATGCTTGTCTTGTTACCTTGTGGAGAGGAACTGAGAGTGACAAGCTGTGTGTGTGAGAGTGTGCATATGGAGACATTAGGTATGCCCTGGAATTTATCAAGAGAGATAAAGCAGTTATTCACCTGCCAACGCTGATATTCATTCTGATCCAGCTGCTGCAGAAAAGTAAGCAAGTGAAGGTCTTCAGGTGATGAGAGACACATAAGAGGTGGAAGCAGTCAGGCATCATGATGTGAGCTAAACTGAACTTCTAAGTAGTGGTAAGAATGTATTGTGTAAGGAAGATTGAGAACAATATGAGGTGTAGGATGAGTCATGGCCAGCATATTGAAAATACAAAAAGGGTGTGAGAGGTTGTGTGCTTGGGAGAGTGGTGACTCTGCTTTGTGGATAATAAGTTGGGTTACAACAGGAAGAGATCAGGGGCCTTGAGCCGTTTTCTTTTCACTATACATTCTGGTATCGAAGATTCTCCATTGTTATAAAATAATGTTTTTCTGAGTCTAATTGCTTTAGTTTTGCATTTATATTTATTGTAACTTTTGGCATATCCATGTTTCTCCTTCTCTTTTAATGACTGTTTCTCATTGGTTCTTCAACAAAGTAGTTCACTTACTGTTTAAGTGACTCTTTATCAACATTTTAATCCCCAGTCTTGTATCTCAGCATCCTAGATATCTTGAAATTTCACTACCACTTCCTGTTAGTGCCAGACCAACATTTTGTAAAATATAGTCTCAAGCTCACTGTTTTTTTTTTTTTTTTTGAGTTTGTATAATCAACAGTTAAAGTCATTGTGTATACACGTTTTTATGGTTTGGGAATCAGCACCTAATGGCTGACTCCTGACAATGTGCTCAGGGATAATTTTTGGTGGTTCCAAGGAACCATGTGTGGCACTGGGGATCACACCCCCATCTTCTGTGTGCATGGCATGTGACTTACCCAACATATTATTTCTCAACATGTAAAGTAGTAGAGTTTGGGGAAGCTGGAGTGATAGTACAGTGGGTAAGGCACTTGCTTTAGTTAAGGTCCACCCACCTTCTTTTCCTGGTCACCCAAGCCCCATTAGGAGTGACTCTTAAGTGCAGAGTCAGAAGTGAGCCCTGACCACAGCCAGGTGTAGCCCAGAATTTAAAAACAAATAAAAATAGTAGTAGAATTTTGTGGATAAACTTTAAAATCATTTGTTCTATTCATGTCTCTCTTTCCTAGGAAGATTCATCTTTCTCATCTTTCTTTTTCTCTTTTAGGATATATGTTTTCTTATATGAAACTGAACATCAATGTGAATGCTTAATATATACATATGTACATCATAAATAAATAAAATGTCATGTAATAACATATATTTCTACAGTAGCTTAACCTGCATCTTTTCAAGATATAGAGTATATATACATATATATATATATATATAGAGAGAGAGAGAGTATCTATATATGGAGTGCCAAGTATAGAGATAAATGATATTCTAAAATTCTTTTATTTTAGGTCTTGACTATTGAATGACTCTGAGAACTGATTTAAAGATTTAAAGAACTGTACAAAAGTGATAACTCTAATCCACTTCTAGATTAGAAGTGAATTGGGAAAATATATTAATATACCTGTTGCAACATATCACATCACACATACATGCACACATCATATACAACTAACCATTCTTTTTATTACATGTTCTTAGACAAAATTTCTTTTTTGTTTTGGTTTAGTTTTCAGAGGTTTGTTTGTTTTGGGGGCCACTCCTTGTGACAAAATTCTTTTAAATTCAATATTATCCACATTTTTCTGGAGAAGTGACTACTTTGTTAGTTGTAAATATAATTGCAACTCATGGTAAAGATTATTGTTAGCTGCTGAAATAGGTTGGCCTTGATAAGAACTTCAAGTTACAGCTAAAAAAAAAACTCAGGTTCCGAAATGTTCTAATTTCCTATATCCACATAGGAAACCAGTAGCAAAAAAGCCAGATGCCCAGGCTTCCATCTTCCAGTCCAGGAGTTGCCTCTGAGTACCGTCTTCATTATGGGGCTTGTTACAAGGCTAAAAGCAATCTTTGCTGTGTAAAATGCCAAAAACAAAATATTATTAATGGCTTCCTTCAACAGAATGTTTGGTGACTTCTAGAATTGGAAAAAAGACTCGGAAACAATATAAAGATCATGATCAAAAAATTCTTTCCTTGAATTGTACATCAGCATTTGCCAGGAGTAAAATATATGATGAAGACACATTTAAACAGATGTATTTTTTTTAATGAATTGTTCAATTAGATATGCTTCAGGGTCTTTGAGGGTTCCCTTTTGAACTAGATAGCTAGAGAGTGGGTCTCAAAGAACTTTTAAAAGACAAACTACCCACTATCATTGCTCTCTCTTTAAGCCAAGATGATTTCTGAAAAGGTGTTACCCTGCCCTGCCCAAGTCCTTGACACTATTTTTCCCACTTATTTAAACACCATATAATTACAAATTTGTTCATGATTGGGTTTAGGTCTTAAAAAATGTACATCAGCCTTTGCCCATGAACATTATCTGCCACCAATGTGCCCCATTTCCCTCCCACCTCTGCCTGCCTCCTCTCTCTCTCTCTCTCTCTTGCTCTCTCTCTCCCTCTCTCTCCCTCCTCTCATATACCTTTATTCCTTGTACACATTATGGTTTGCACTATTGTTAATGAAGGGGTACAATGCATATCACTTTATCATCTTTTAACACCCAGTTATTGTTCAGAGTGATCAGTTCTATCATTGTCATAGTGGTCCCTTCTCTACCCTAACTGCTCTGCTCCACTATTTGTGGCAAGCTTCCTATCATGAATTGGTCCTCATGGCTCTCATCTCTATTATATCTAGATATTATTACCATACTGTCTTTTTTCTTATATACCATAAATGAGTAAGGTTATTCTATATCTATCATTCTCCCTCTGACTCATTTTTCTCAGAATAATAGTCTCCATATTTACCCACATACGAGCAAATTTTATGACTTCTTTTATCCTAACAGCTGCATAGTTTTCCATTGTGTAGTTGTACTACAGGTTTCTTCATCTGTTCTCAGACACCTGGGTTGTTTCCAGATTCTGGCTATTGTAAATAGTGTGATGATGAACATAGAAATGCTGAGGACTTTTCTGTATTGTTTTTGTGTTCCTAGCGTATATCCCTAGGAGTAGTATTGCTAAATCATATAGAAACTCAATCTCTAGTTTTTTGAGGAATATCCATATTGTTTTTCAAAAAGGTTGGCATTTCCAGCAGTAGAGAATGAGAGTCCCTTTATCTATGCATCCACACCAGCACTAGTTGTTCTTATTCTTTGTGATATGTGCCAGTCTGTTGGTGTAAGATAATATCTCATTTTTGTTTTGATATCATCTCTCTTATGATTACTGATGTAAAGCATTTTTCATTATGCCTTTTAGCCAATATGCATTTCTTGTTTGAGGAAATGTTTGTTCATTCTTCTCCCCATTTTTGAATTGGGTTAGACTTCTTTTTTTTGCTGAGTTCTACCAGATCCTTGTATAATTTACCCCATATTAGTTGGGTTTTGGGTGAATAGTTTCTCCATTCTTTAGGTAATATGTATTCTTTTTTTTTTGTTTGTTTTTGGGTCACACCCGGCTGTGCTCAGGGGTTACTCCTGGCTCCATGCTCAGAAATTGCTCCTGACAGGCACGGGGGACCATATGGGGCACCGGGATTAGAACCAATGACCTTTTGCATGAAAGGCAAACGCCTTACCTCCATGCTATCTCCCGGGCCCCAATGTAATATGTATTCTATTGTTTTCTTTAAGGTGCAGAAACTTCAGAGCAGGGGTGGCAAATATGTTCGACACAAAGAGCCAAAATTTTAAACTGTGAGAGTCAGAGAGCCACACCACGCAGTGATCTGCCAAAACAGACAAACACTCACACAAAAGCATATAATTTTAACAATAATCTATTGAACACATATTGCATTTTGCCATTTTGAGTGAGGGTCAAAGTCCTGCAGTGATGGTGAAGGTATGCTGCGTCCTCCACACTAAGAATTAATGGCAAGATGTGACACAACATGCGACACACGAATCCCCCGCTAGCTGGCCTGTGCAGTTGTTTCCAAGGCATGGGAGACGGGAGGACGCAGCCTGGGGGCAGGAATCTGCACTTGGAGATCTCTCCTCAGAGGTCCCTCCTTAGAAGCAGCAGAACAAAATCCAAACTTGGCAAAGAGCCACAGTAGACAAAATAATGAGAAAAGGCAAAGAACTGCATTCATTTTGGCCCAGAGCCACATGTGGCTCGAGAGCCGCGTGTTTGCCACCCCTGCTTCAGAGTATAATGTAATTCATTTGTTTATCTTTGCTTCCATTTTCTTGGCCAGTGGTGTTTCTTTCTTGAAGATAACTTTAGCTTCCTATCCCACAAGAGGCAAATCAATAGGAATATGGTCTGGATAAGACTAGGTGTAACTTTGTACATTGATACCATATATTTGAATACTAACAATAGTACCTAAGCCACAATTTTGAAAAAAGAACAAATTGTAGATCACTAGAATTCCAAATCTTTTCTTCTTGACAATGCCCTGGCAAGGAACTCTTATCTGCACAGAGCACCAAGCTAAGGCAACTCAGAAAATGCTGGTTTTCAACTTGCCCCTTGAAAATCTCTACATACCCATCCTGGAATTTCCCATACCCCCTTTACTTCTTCTTCTTTCTTTCTTTCTTTCTTTCTTTCTTTCTTTCTTTCTTTCTTTCTTTCTTTCTTTCTTTCTTTCTTTCTTTCTTTCTTTCTTTCTTTCTTTCTTTCTTTCTTTCTTTCTTTCCTTTCTTTCTTTCCTTCCTTTCTTCTTTCTTTCTTTCTTTTTTCTTTCTTTCTTTCTTTCTTTCTTTCTTTCTTTCTTTCTTTCTTTCTTTCTTTCTTTCCTTTCTTTCCTTCCTTCCTTTCTTCCTTCCTTCCTCTCTTCCTCCCTCCCTACTTTCTTCCTGCCTTCTTTCCTTCCTCCCTCCATTCCCTCTTCCTTTCCTTCCTTTCTCTCTCCCTCCCATTCCTCCCTCCCTTCCTCTCTACCTCCTTCCTTCTTCCCTCTTTCCTTCCCTCCTCATTATTTCCTTACTTCCTCCCTCCTTTCTTCCATCCTTTCTCCTATCCCTCCTTCCTACCCTCCTCCCTTCCTTCCTCCCTTTTCCCTTTCTTCCCTAGTCTCTTCCTTCCTCTCTTCCTCCTCCCTTTCTTTCTGTTTACTTTCTTCCTTCCTCCTTCTTTCCAACCTCCTTCCTTCCTCCTTCCTTTCTCTTTCCTTCCTCTCACTTTATTCTTCCTCCCTCCCTCCCTCTCTTTCTTCCTCCCTCCCTCTTTCTTTATTTCTCTCGTTCTCTCTCTTTCTCTCGTTCTCTCTTTCTTTCTCTCTCTTGCTCTTTCTTTCTTTTCTCTTTCTATCTCACTCTCTTTCTTTCCTTATTTCTTTTTCTTTCCTTTCTTTCTTCCTTTTCTTCTTTCTTTCTTTCTTTCTTTCTTTCTTTCTTTCTTTCTTTCTTTCTTTCTTTCTTTCTTTCTTTCTTTCTCTCTCTCTCTTTCTTTCTTTCTTTCTTTCTTTCTTAATTCATTCATTCATTCTTTCTTTCTTTCATACTTACTTTTTCTTTCTCCTCCCTAAGAGCTATTCAGGGCTTATTACTTGTCTTAGTCAAGACTAGGGGAATGCATGAGAAGTTGAGAGTGAACCAGTGTTGGCTCTTGGAAGGCAAAAGCCCTACAAACTGCATTATGAATTTTATTTATTTTGTCTCTGCAAACTATGCATCTGAAGTCATATTTGCTCCACTAATATTCCTTTAATGTCTCCTGTTAGTAGTTGCTAGACTACTTCAGTATATTAACTTCTGCTTAATAACCACATCAATGTAGTGGAAATAATGATTCAATAAGTTTTTATAAATAATTTGATTTTGTTATATTCTATTAATTTTTTAAATTAAAATATCTTTTAAAAGTGAATTTGATAAAATTTGGAATAACATACATGACATTTTTAGTGTATAATTTAACTCTGTAGGTAAGGTTTCTAAATATCTTTTACAATATTTTTTTTTACTTTCTGCATTAAGATAGAGACAGAACTACATAATTTTTCAATATGTTTATGACTTTCTTTGAAGACTTTCAAAGCAGATACAGTTGAATTATAAGTTTATTGAACTCTCTCTCTGTTTCTCCTCTCATTAGCTTTCTCTTATTCTCTGTTTCACAAGTATAATCATTTCACTAGGAGTTACTTAATCATGTTATATGTTAATTATGAATCTAATAAAATAATAATTCTTTCACACTCTATTTGAAGCCAGAGTAACTAAGGAACTACACTCTATATATATTCAAAAAATTGATCAACATTAGGATTCTAATAGTATGATAAGAAATACTTCTTTTTTTTTCTTTTTTTGGTTTTTGGGCCACACCTGGTGACCCTCAGGGGTTACTCCTGGCTATGTGCTCAGAAGTCGCTCCTGGCTTGGGGGACCAAATGGGACACCAGGGGATCAAACCGCTGTCCGTCCATGGCTAGCACAGGCAAGGCAGGCACCGTACATCTAGTGCCACCGCCCGACCCCGATAAGAAGTATTTCTAATTTAAAAAAATTAAATAATCTGGGCCTGGGAGATAGCATGGAGGTAAGGCATTTGCCTTTCATGCAAAAGTCATAAGTTCGAATCCTGGTGCCCCATATGGT
>PVKC010039077.1:0-12633 GCA_004027635.1 Crocidura indochinensis | reverse complement strand
GACATACCAATCTCACAGCTGATCACAGAGGGCCCCTATGAAGCACACTACTGTCATCATATCAGCTCACAGCCCAGCACTTCAGATTCTCAAATTCGTGGATCACGTGGCTATTTCTGTGGCTATGCAGCAGACGCAGAATTTTGATTCTGATTTCTCAATAAGAATACATATAACATTAAGTAAATTATTCCTACCTTCCAAGGGCAGGCTTCGAGGAGGTTGGTAAACTAATGACCAGGATGGTGGAAATATGTTACATTGGTGGTATAATATTGAGTATCAGAATTAACTATTATTATGAACAACTTTGTAAACCACAGTGTCCAAAATAAAGAAATTTAATTTTTAAAGAAGTACAAGATGAGTGTAAATAAAAAAATAATAGTCTAATGTGAATACTTTTTTGTTGAGTGACTAGAATACAAAAAAAATGCAATACGATCAATCATAGTGCTTCAAAATACAAAGAAGGAAGTCACAAAAAGATCACCAATTGGTGGTTCAGTTTTCAAGAAAAAGCATTTAACCCTAAATAGAAAACAATTGGCTAAGTGTTTTTATAATGTCTTAATGACTAACAGAAAAGTAGGATATCAGGAGATTGAAGTAGAAACTGCCGATAAGCTATAAAGCACATAAACCCAGTAGAGCCATCTTGCTATAAATGAACAAAGGAAAGAGGTAGAAGGAGTCAAAACTGTTTTTTTAAAACTCAGCGACTTCCACAGGGTGATTACATTAAAATATACAATTAAATTTAGGCAACCTCCAGAAAGATTGTACTTTCCATAATATTCAGCCAAAGAGGAATCACAAAAGGGACTGACAGTCTAGAAAATGAAATGATTGTTTGACCACATAGGTGTCTGCCTACCCAACTCCCCATCTTGCAAGACCCCTAATAATAAATGTTTAACTTTTGCTGTGCTTTTTGTCCCTTTTATCTGTTTGATTTTATTTTTGGACTGATGAGTATGTGTTTTTTTATAACATTCTCTCAATGGATTTAAGATAGCAAATTTACCAGTTTGATGGAATAATTCTTAATGTTTCACTAACAAAATTGACTAAAATCTCAGAATTACCTAGTTTTTCCCAAAGTGCTGAGGAATATTTTACTGTCCTAAATACAGATTTTTCTACTCAGTGATATTCAACTATTAAATGGAAACAAGTGGAATAGTTCATTCTATCCAGAATCATTGCCTCAGACAAATCTTTTGCTTAGGCATTACAACACTGGGTACATTCACGGTTTATGTAACTGAATATATATCTATATTTAAGCATATACCTATATTTATATAATTCATATCTACATATAAAACAAAAGAAAGAGAAAGATATGTGAACACCCAGGATAGATAAATGGAAAATAGACCAATCTAGCAAAGCCCTTGTTTTAACTGAAGGCTGGATGGACTTGCAGCTGAGTGTCATATAAGGACAATTTTTTCTTGTAGAAATGCATATCCTCTGAATTGTTTCTGAAAAATCCTAGATTGGGGTAATAGGAAATTCCTGGAGTGCAATATGTGTAAGGATCTGACCCATACAAAATTTCCCATACCCAAATGTCCTCTCAGGATTTTCATACCTGATGATACCTGATACAAATAGGCACACCTAGCTGGCACTGCTATTGACTTGATGTTCAGCTCCCTCCGAAGGTTGCACTTGTTAACTTGTGCCCCACTCATGTAATTGTTTTAAATATGAGTCTTTTGTGTGGAAGAGTCCTGATTGGTGATTCACATGGGCTGTAACTGCACATCAGTGTGCTCTGCTGCCAGGGGACTCATGGATATATAGTATGTGGCAAAAAGGAGATGATTCTGAGTAAGAAAAATGGCCCTTGGCTAATCAGTGGAGTGTGAGGAGTCCCCGTGACCAATTTCAGCTCAATGATTCTCTGGAAGAACTCACTGAACTCAAAAAAGCTATTACATTCACAATTACAGTTTATTCCAGTGAAAGGATACAGGTGAAAATAGCAAAGGTCACAGAAAAGTTGTGTGTGGTGAAGCACAAGAAAAAAACAGGTGTTAATTTCTCCATATCTCCTCCTAGTGCACTATTCAGAAAGAATTTCTCTCGTGAAAATGTGGCAGCACATTCAATGTTTGTCACTAGGGAAGTGCATCCAAGATTTGGTGTTTAGGGATTTTCCCATGGCCAGACATTGACTAGCCTATCCTATATCCTTGACTCCCTTCTTCCCCAAAAGCCTTCTGTCTCATTCACTTAGATTGGCTATTTACAAAGTACAATTCTCAACTTGGGTTTTGAGTATAGTAGAAAACACAGTGCTTTTTTAATTGTATAACCTACTTATATTTAAATCTAAACTATAGTAGGGGCAGAAGTCAATTATTCTTAAACTAGATGTATTTTTCTTCCTTTTCTATGATAGAAGCACATTTTGACCCCACTAAATCATTCTGAATGTATGAGAAAGTGATTAATACTTGGTTTTGAGAGTCCTGAAATTATTAGTTTTTTTTATAGATTAACAAAGTTGCATGGTATAGTCAGTGGACTAAATATACATTGCTCATAAAGGTAAATGCTGGATATATATATAAATTTATCTTTTCAGGCATTTTTCTCTCTGATCCACCAGGAATGCATTTTATTTTTAAGGTGAGATATTTGAAAGTAGAGAGAAAAGTGAATCTAAAGGACAAATTTGAAGATATATATTATAGTCAATTTTCTAGGTAGTTAAAAAAATCTAAGAACTTATCTTGGCACATGGAGTTTTTCTCTTTGATTTATGTGCTATGTTACTTTATTATGCTCTGTTGAAAAAAAGACTATAAAATATTACAGATCAAGAGTCATTTGCATTTGGGAGCCAAACAATTTGCATATTGATAGTGTGCTACCTTCTAAAAAGAAGGGGAAAGGGAGCCTCAGGACTCACCTGGAAAAGCATAAAGAGAAGGTGAGAATCCTATGATTTGGGGATGAAAATGTAGGAACAGTTTTTATGCAGTTCCATTTTTTGGAATCTATTGAAAGAAAACTTGCTCTATAAAATCCTTATAAGCAATGAACTATTTTTTCCAGAATGAGGCTCCAGGGAATAATCTCATAAGAAACACATCTTGCATTTGTAGAGAAACCCAAGGGGATAGTATTCATGAGGCATTATCCCTGTGCAGGCAAAAATGACAGCCAATGCAAACTTGTCAAACAATTGAAAAGGAAATACTTGATTACTGAATAATTTCCCCCCTGCTTTCTGCTCTTTCCTAAATGTACAAATCCATCATTCTGTATTACAGATAGTCCTTTCCTTTTTTGTACCAGTGTTCTCTAGGTGCTATCCTACAATCCATGCATTGCAAAGCTCACTATAGACCCATCAGGATTTTAATGTTACAAATCTTATAGTTTATGTCATGCAATTTCTATCAGAAGCTTTGTGGATAATAATTCTTGTTTAAGTTTTAGTCATGTTTAACTCTGGTATAGAGACACATGAAGATCAGTTGTAAAGTGTCAGGTTTTCAAGTGCTTAAAAGATTAACTGTCTTATAAATTATAGTGGATTCAAGGTTACCCTTATAATAATGTCATGATCAGTGACTTGCCTTTGATTTTCAGAGTGAGAGAGAAAGGGCTAGAATTACAAGTGTGTCAGAGAATTGAGTTTAGCTCCAAACTTATGTAGCAGTCCAGAGAATATCACGTTTGTGACCTTTATGTGCAGGATGGGTAAGACAGGGAAACTGAAGTTGTGGATATCCTACTTCTAGTTTGATGACATATAGGCATAATATATTAATCTATCACATTTTTATGGATAGCCTCCCTGCCCTTTCTAGATGTTAAAAAATTGCAGATCATCTTCCACATGGATAAGATGCTAATAGTAGAGACAAACACTTCCTTTCATCTTTTTTATTTATTATTATTATTAATATTATCATGTATTATTATTCATCTTTGCTTTGCTTTGTTATGGCCATATCCAGTGGTAGTTCAGAAAATTGATCAGGTTGAGAGATAGTGATAGCCTTATAAACCAATAGAAAGCACCAAATTATATCAGACAAGTATATTTTAGATAGATTTTTTTTTTTTAGTAGTAGCATAGAAGTGGCATGAATTTTCTTGGCAATCTGAGGACTCTTACTTTAATTAAACATGTTGCAGGCCTTTGAGATTTCTTTTTCTCCAGATTCTATGAATTATTATATCATTGAGAGATTAGATAAAGATATGAATTATAAACAATATGAGAATTTGAATAAGCCATAAAGATTACCTACTATGTATAAGAGGACTTTTTATACATGAAATACTTTTCTTGATTTCATCGTTTTGACTCTGACTTAGATATTTAGTTTTGTCCCTTTTAACATCACCAATACAGCTGAGTTCCTTGATTCCTTGATGTAACCATTAATTCATTTATCTTTCCCCTCCTCCACTCAATTTTTTCTTTCTCCTCTCTATACTCTTGAAACAAGAGTTTTCTTGACAAACACCCATTTAAACCATTGCATTTTTTCATGCAGTTATATATACCACATATAAGTAATATTCTGTATTTATCCTTCTCTTGGCTGACTTCATTTGGTATAATATCTTCTAGTTCCATTCATGTTGCAGCAACTTGTTTGAGTATATCATACTTAATAGCTATGTAGAATTCCAATGTACCACATCTTCATTATCCGTTCATTTATTGTTGGACATCTAGGTTGATTCCAGCTCTTAACTACTGTACTGACTGCAGTGATGAATAGTGGTGTGCTTGCATACGAGACACAAAGTTTAACAATCAAACTTAAAAACTGGCCTGTTGAGGCCTGAGAGATAGCATTGAGGTAGGGCATTTGCTTTGCATGCAGAAGGACGATGGTTCGAATCCTGGCATCCCATAAGATCACTGAGCCTACCAGGGGCAATTTCTGAGCATAGAGCCAGGAGTAGCTCCTGAGCGCTGCTGGGTGTGACCCAAACAAAACAAAACATGGGGCCGGGCGGTGGCGCTGGAGATAAGGTGCCTGCGCTAACCTAGGACGGACCGCAGTTCAATCCCCTGGTTCCCCATATGGTCCCCCGTGCCTGCCTGGAGCGACTTCTGAGCGAATATCCAGGAGTAACCCCTGAGCGTCACCGGGTGTGGCCCAACAAAAAAAAACAAAAACAAAAACAAAAAAACAAACAAAAAATATGGCCTGTTTATGATGAAAGGCTGGGGTATTGGGTTGGTATCATATGGTCTCTGGGAATGAAGTTGACAATGATGATTGGATTGGTATTGAAACATTGTATGTCTAAAACTCAACTAGGAATAACTTCGTAAATCATAATGCTTTAAATAAAAAAATGAATACATTTTAGGATCTTATTATCACAGTATTTTCCGCTTTATACATAGGATCTTTTCTACACAGTCAATTTTTATGTTATGTGGCAAAAAATTAAAGTGCTGTCCTCATTGCTTCTTAAATATGCCATATTAAATTGTATCTATAGAACTATGAATTATCCATGAAAATAATCACATATTTAATCAAGATAAAAATATTTCAGTATCACTTGTCCTTGTAGGTATAAGCTTACAGTGAAACAACTGGATTCAATTATTTAGAACCTTTATATTATGATGTAAAATTTATGGTATATCTCCTGCAGATGAGTACTATAAAACACTGAAAAAATTAAAAAGTAAAACCTACAGCTTTCGTTATTAGAATTTGGGTTTTTTTTGTTTTTTTTTGGGGGGGGTCACACTTGGCTTTGGCCAGACTTTACTCCTAGCTATTGCTCCTGGAAGGTCTTGGCCATCTGGTGTGCTGGGGATCAACCGCCCAGGTGAGGAGTATGCAAGGAAAGCACCTTACTAGCTATACTATTGCTTCTTCACCTAAAATTGAAAATTTTTATGGTCTTGTTATTTCCTTTCCCCAGTATTTCTCTTTTTTATGGAATTGTCCTGTCTAAATTTAAAGAAAAGAAAATGTCCTGTAAAGAGTGAAAACTTAAAATCAGTCTTAATCAGAACAGGATTGTTTTCTTTAGAGACAATAGATAACAGGCTGTTTTACCTATAGTATAATAGTCTGTAATATGTATGGTCTGCAGGGTAGTAGTAATAGACAACAGGGAGTTTGATCAGCCATGGACTCATAGGGAGAGGCTAGGAGTTGCTGCAAGTACCCCTACAGGAAAGAAATCATTTCTAAAGAACCTACCATCTGTCTGATGCAATTGAATAGTTATGACTTTAAAATAGTAAAAAAGTATATAAGCTTAATATGGTTCAAAGGTCACATAGCTTCCCCTGAAGTGTTCTAATATATTGACTAAAGAATTCTTCCTGTCCCCTGCCTTTCAGTATTCAGATTAATTTAACAAATGACTCTAGATTCTGACTACATTCTCAATAGGTATCTTTAAAAGCACTTACTCATTTATGTATTGAAGTTTAACTTTTATTGAAATAGCATTAGTTTATAAGATTGTATGTTTCAAAATATAATTTCACTGATATTCAAAATATCTGTAACTACTAGTAAAGTATCATAACACTATGCCAGAAATCTATTGCTCTACTTTCCAGTTCTGTCTCCTGTACTCTTCCTCTCACTATAACTCGATGTTATTTGCTTTTTCTATTCCCATACTTTGTTTCTCTATAATATAATTTGTACATTTCACATTTGCCATTCTTATTATGACATGTTTCATATAGGATGATTCCTTCCAGTTTCAACTATTTGATGGAAAAGGAAAGATTTCATAGTTCTTGATAACTGAGGAAACCACTTACATATAGAAAATAACTGTATATGTACATCTACACATATAGAATCATTATATATATGTGTATATACATATATAGAAATTCATTGTGTATATTTTATCTATTTATATTGGAAAATTTGGGTTATTTCCATATCTTGGTTATTGTAAATTGTGCTGCAACGCGTATAGGAGTGCTTAGTCTTTTATATTCCTGATTTTGTGTTTGTTGGTTAGCTGTCTATTAGTGGCAATGCTAATCATCTTATAGATATTTTTAATATTTTGAGAATAATACTTATTCACATAAAGACTAGACTACATTCTTTCCAACACTTTGAAGGTTTCTTTAACCCCACATATTCTTCAGAATTTGTTGTTTCTGGCTTCTTTGATACAGTATATTCTCAAAAGTATTTGGGTAATATCTCACTGACATTTTTCTTTGAATATTCCTGGTAATACATTGGTACTGGTGAACATGTTTTCACGTGCTTGTTGACCATTTATACTTTGGTGGAGTCTTTATATTCTTTCCTATGCATCTTGAATGTTGCCCTTGTCATATGTATAGCATACAAATTTTTTACAGTTCAGTTTAGTCATTTTTTTATCTGAATGCTATTTTTATTAAGTGAACAGAAGTGTTTATTTGATATAATTCCATTTGTTTATTTTTGCTCATTTCGCTTGCCACTGGAGATTAAATCTCCAAGTACATTAAGAAACAGTATCATGGATCATTTTCTTCAATGTATTTCATGGTTTTGAAATGTATTTTGTTAACTTCTATTTATTGTATGCATAGTGATATGCTTAAATTTTATATATTGCTAATCCAGTTTTTATAGCAAAATACTTTATATTAAATATTTAAAAATTTTTAATAATTAATTTTTTAATTTTAGTTAAGGTTTATGATTTCTATAGCATTCACTCTCATGCTTATGGTGTACAAAGTTACTCCTCATATGCCAACATAAATATGTAAGATTCTCTGTCACTGTCCTAATATTATTTCTCATCTATCATTCTTTCCTAGGATATTTAGATTGATTCTGTACCTTGGCTATCATAAGCTTTACTTCAATGAATAGATGTGCTTATTTTTACTATATCACTTACTGTGTTGAGTTCCCTTTATATCCATTTGTTTGAAGCTCTTTTAAAAATATTACTTTAGTTTTAGTACTATGATGTATAATGCTGTTAGTGGTATGTTTTTATGGATAAAATATTCCTAAACTGCACCCTCCACCAGAGTCAATTTCCTTTCACCAGTATCCTCACACATCTTCCTCTTAGTGGTTAGCTTCCTAATGAAGTTTGGTTGAAATCTCTTATTATGAATGAATGGTCTGTCTTATCAAATGCTTTTATCTGTATTTATTTCTCAGAGCATGGTTTTTGTTTTAACCTTTTTTTGATACAGTTTGTTAAATTAATCGATTTGTATATACTGAGCTATCCTTATATCTCAGGAATAAATCCCACTTCCTCAAGAGAGATAAACCCTATTTTCACAGAAACTCTTTGAATTCATTTTATTCTTTAGCTTTGGGGATCAGCTTGAGAAGGAGTTCTGGTTGAACTCACCAGTGAAGGCATCCGGTGCTGGATTTTTGTTTGGGGGAGATTTTGATGATTCCTTCAATTTTGTTTTTGTAATTGGTGTGTTCAGGTTTTTTAATTCCCTCATTCAATATTTTAAGGCAGTTGGAGTCCAATATTTTTTTATTTTTCTAGATATCAATATTATTAATGAGGTGAAACTATTTATAGTAGTCTAATTTTTATATTTCTGGAGCTTTTCTTATTTTTCTGCTTTCATTTATAATTACAGTCACCAGTGATGATGTTTTTCTTTTTAAGTAAGTCTTACATAGGATTTGTTAATTTTATTTATGAAAATCAGCTCTTGGTTTGACCTCTTTTGAGTTTTCTTTTCTTTGTTATTTATACACTGATTTGCATAATTTTTGTCTTCTACTGATTTTTAATGTTATTTTTCTTTCACCAAGTTTCTTTTGCTTTGAGGTGTCTATTTTATAATCATTGACACATCCTTCAAACTTGCATTTTAAATTACATAAAAGTTTCATCCAAATAGTTCTACACTTGTTTTTTAATAAATAAATTATTTAATTGAAAAGATATTTATTTTCTATTTTATTATTTTTTATGTAAGCCCATACTGTTCTTCATCCCCCTGTTGGTACAGTTTTGTGTCATTTTTAACTTTTTATAAATGTTTTTTAATATGAATATAAAAATATACTAAAAATTATCAACAGAATGAAAAAGATAGCCAGAAAGAGAATTATGCATATTGAAAAACAATGTAATATAAAGGCTGAATTAGAAACCAGTAGAGAAGATAACTGTACAAAGATTGAAATAGCTTAATTTTCATGTAAAAATTAAATATTAATATGAAAATAGAACATATTTCAAATCAAAGAAACATGAATATCAATTCTATAGGTATTTAAAATAAATATATAAGGATTATAAAATGGCTCTGAATATAAAATTTATTAATAAGACAAGGATATAATCTAAAAGAAAACACTAACAATTTGGTTACATGAATTAATAAATTGGAATTAAGATATCATTAAATATAAAATAAATTAATCAGACTAGTTACTTATACTACCACATCACAAATTCTTTGAATTTGAGGATTCAAATCCTTCTAAATATGGAAAAAATTATTCTCTTTCCTAAATTAAAGTGTTTAGAAGTCACTAGTTTTATACTTATCAGAGAAAAAGGGTTAAGTAATTTAATAGTATAAAGGATATAAAAACCTGAAATATGCCTCAACTTATGTAACTAAACTTGTTATTTAATTTAAATATTTATTTATCTATTAAAAAATTTTAAATTGAGATGGTTACTTTTTTTTGAAAAAAATCTATTTTATTAAAACAAAGAGACCTTCATAGTTGAATTTTAGGTATATAATGAGTCATGGTCCTTCCCACCACCAGTGTCAAACTCCCTCCACCAATGGACCCAGAGTAAATCCTATATCACCATCCTTTGCCCTCTGGCCTGCCTGTCTAACAGGCCCCTTTGAGTTTAGATTGTTAAAGTTTAGGTCCCTTGATTCTATTATTGTTGGTTCTGGCCTGGATATTTAGTTTTGTCCTTATTTATTTCTCTGACAATACATCCCAAGACCATTTGTCATCTGGCCCCCAACCTTTCTTTATTCCTGTCTTCTTAATTTTTATAGAATAATGTAATACATGTCCCAAAGTTCTATGAAAAAGGCAGGAGCCCCAATTTAAGAGATGAGATAAAAAATACAATAAAGACTTGTATGTCTTCATCTTTTTGTTTGTTTGTTTTTGCATAGGCACAGCAAAGTATGGGGAAAATAAAATGGAAAAACCTTTGGCCTAAAAACAGGGAGACTTTACCTTTGAAGCATCCTGGCATAAGACCAACTACAGGATCTAGGCAACTAAGTTGTCTAACCCCAAAATCTTTCTCTGTTGTCCCAGTAAAACCTCTTCACAACTATGGTTTCACAGTCATATTTCAGTAGTTAGAGATCCTGTTTTTTTTTTTTTTTATTTGTATCTCCTATATCAGCATCAGGGAGACATGGAGTGTCTTCTGGTTTCATCTCACCATTAGTTGGCAATGCAGAGAACCCTGTCCTGAAAGCAGTTGTGTCTGTTACCAAGTTGTCAGGGTGTTATATGAACCCACTCTGGATCAAGTCAATGCCAGGAAAGCATTAGGGCCTTCCATAGTAGAAGACTGATTCCTGCTGCTGGTGTAGAAAACTGTGCTAGTTTCATAGAAGGGATCCAAGGTTCAGGAATGAAAGTCCAATATCCAATCTTCTGAAAATTAGGCCAAGTCACTATGACAAGTGTTCAGTGTAAGGCCCACAGCAATATAAAATTTGTGTCTTCCTATTTCTATTAGATAAGAACTTCTTTGCACATAAAATATTTTAATGTGCCTATGCAAAAAGAAACAATGCAACATGGTACTACTAGTGCATATGGTGGTAAAATAACAAACTAAACAGTCCCATTAATCTGGTTCTAACATGAACTCAGAACACAAAAAGAAATTTACCTACTAGAATTTCCTAATAAGCAGACTACCTCCCCACATAAAAGGAATGGGGAAAACTGCCTCTACATAAGAAGGTGGACAATAAGAAGTACACCTATTAAGAAAATAGATCTGGGGTCCGGGAGATAGCATGGAGGTAAGGTGTTTGCCTTTCATGCAGAAGGCCATCGTTTGGAATTCCGGTGCCCCATATGGTCCCCCGTGCCTACCAGGAGCAATTTCCGAGCATGGAGCCAGGAGTAACCCCTGAGCACTGCCGGGTGTGACCCAAAAACAAAAACAAAAAAAAAAAAAGAAAAGAAAAAAAAAGAAAATAGATCTAAAGAAATATTCGAAGGAGATATTTGTGTCTTATATTTTCAGGTAGCTTGTAGTTTTATTCTCATTTGTTTCCAGGAAACTAAAATATATCCTTTTTTGTTTCCTCTTTGACACAATAGTTGTTAACTACTATGTTGTTTAGTTTTATATATAAGATAGTTTTGCAACATTCTTGTTATTTTTAATTTTGTAGCATTGTGGTAAAATATATTTTCTGTAGAATTTTAATATCTATTAAAATATTGAACCTTTATTGTGGTTTAATTCATAGTGTATTCCAGAGAATGTTCCATTTGTACTTTAGAAATGCACTTAACTTTACTGGCAGGGTGTGGGAGTGCTTTGAGAACTTATATATGTCTAGTAAACCTATATGTTCTATTTTTTTACTTAAGACTGTTGCCTCTGGGGCCAGAGCGATGGTGCAGCAGTAGGGCATTTGCCTTGCACATGGCTGACCCAGGATGGATCATGGTTCTATCCCCCAGTGTTCCATATGGTCCACCAAGTCAGGAGCAATTTCTGAGAACAAAGCCAGGAGTAATCTCTGAGTATCACCGGGTTGGCCCAAAATAAAAATAAAGACTGTTGCCTCTGTTGATTGTGAGATTATTTGATACATTTTGTATAAAAGTGGAATATTACAATGCTCATTTTTCATTATATTAATGATTAAATTTTTTCTGGTTCCTGTTGATAGTTTATATATAACCATATTACATTATATATATATATATATATGTTCTCACATCCTATAAATTCACATTGATGATAGTTAAAGGCTCTTGATGGATTATCCCTCAATAATTCTATAGTTTATACTCTGTTTACATTTTATGATATTTAGTTTGATTCTAATTCTCTTTTTGTGTGCTTTGGATCACAGTCAGTGTACACAGTGACTACTTCTATCTCTATCTCTAGGGTACTTTTGGTACTGCTTGTAAGATCAGTCAACATGCAAGACAAGCACTATGTCCTATCTCTCTGCTCCCTTGACATCTATTTCATCTGATGTAAGTATGGCTATGTCTCTTTATCATAGGCTACTACTTGTCAATATGATTGTTACCAGCCTTTCACTTTCAATCTGTGTTTATAAGTGGAACTCAAGTTGCTATCTTATAGACATCGTGAGACCATTTCATATGTGTATGTGTGTGTATGTGTATCTGTACACATCTACCTTGATACTTACTTTGTGGTTTTTGATGGATAATTTCAGTACATTCATGCTGGTGTAATTATTGATATAAAAATCAGTGCCTTATTTCATTTATTTTCTTGTCTTTTGATGTCCACCTTTTACATATTGAGTTCTCTATTTGTATCCTGTATCTCTTAAATATGTTAATTATGAGATTACTATGAAACTTAAACCTAACCTTTAAGCTTGTAGCATTTCTAAATTGAAAGTAAGTCTCAAATTTGTCCTAAAAG
>PVKC010039076.1:0-12598 GCA_004027635.1 Crocidura indochinensis | reverse complement strand
TTCATGTATTTTCTTTGATATATTTACGAATTCTGGTCTGATATCAAGGTATTTAAATCCATTTTAAATTAACTTTTATATATGGTGAGATTAGGGAGTTTAGAAAATTCTGCTATGTTTGAAGATCTTCCTGGATTTTTGTCCCATCTATTAATGAAGCTGAATTCCTTTATTTCTCTATTATACTTACAGCTACATAAGAACTGCAGATTGAGAGCTGAGTAAGAACTGGCCAGTATAGCAATTATGTGTCAAAAAATTGGGGTGATGTCTAGAACTCTGTGTTGTATTGGATATCTGTGGGTGCTTTATGATTATATGCGCCCTGTGCAGCAAACTTGGGCTCTAATCCAGAGTTACCTGGCAGCAGCTATAAAGTCAACATGTGACTGACTTAAGCAGTGACCTAGGTTTCATGAGTATGTGTCTCTTGTGGGGTTAGACAGCATATAGTAATGTCTTCTAATGCCTGAGAATCAGAGGCGAAAGTTCCCTATATGCCTGATGTTCACATAATTGGATATCTAAGTTTTGTTGTGACCCATATATAATAGACATCTGGTGCTTTAATCCCCATACTTGCTCTTTGGAGTTGAACGTTCATATAGGTTGTGTAGATCTCTTGTTACCTCAATTTTTAAAATATAGATTACATTATTTAAAGATTATCTATCACACAGTTGACATAGGTGGTCATAATACATTTGTTTCCAGATTAATGAAAGCAAAATTATTTTTAAAAAAGGAAAGAAATAAAAAAGGAGTACAGTAACAAGAAACTTGTAAAAATTGTCATTAAGGTCATTAAGGTCAATTAGGTCATTAGGTCATTGTCAGACAATTTAGTGAGTTCTTGTTTCTTGTTGATCATTTTTACTTTTTTTGTTTCTGAACATAAGGTGGCTTCAGATACACATTGGTGTTTGAATTGGTGTGCTCTTATGGGGATGACATTATTAAAAATATTGCAGTTGGGTCCAGGAATTTCAAGCACTATTGCTGAAACTACAGCTTTAATGGGGTGTGTTTTCCACTGCAAAATCTTCAGGAAAGAGGGAGAAGTGCCCACACTCACTTCAGAAAGTCCTGTGGTGTCAGTCCAAATACTAGCTTACCTGTAGTTTTAGTCAGATTGGAGTCCCTGCAGAGAACTGTGGATGAGTGGAGAAACAGGGCCATTGCCGAAGAAGCAAGGTGGGTGATGGTGACCTGGAAATTCTTTGTGAATTCTTAGTGAATCTTGATAGCAGAAGACAGTTGTTTAGATGGGGCTAAGTTCACAGGCTTGATGGAACAAGTATTTATCTATCAGGAACTTGCTCTGCTGTAATTCTGAGTTGAGTTGGGTTTACCTCAAAAGTGGAAGTTCCAGTCAGAAGCAATGGGGTAGGTGGGTGGATAAACCTCCTGCATCCAATTTCATCACTTACTCTATGTTCAGTGGATGAAAAAATATAATAACTGAATATATGTAAAAGTTGTTTGCTCAGAGTACACCCTCTTATTCCCAATACCTTTTAAGTTAGCAGTTAAAGCATGTTTGTTCATGAAACTGTCTCTCTAGTGTTCCTTAATCCCATGTTTCGACCAGTACAGTTGGTTGCAAATTCCAGAGTAAGGGTTTTCTCCTGGATTTCTACCTGGATTTTTTTTACTGGAATTCAATCAGAATTTTTTATTTAATTCAGCTATTAATAGATATTTGTTTTGATGACTGGATCATGCAATATGGATTACCAGTAGTAAGGCATTTTAGAAATTTCTTATTTTTGCACTGGTATTATTTTTTTATTTCTCTTACTCATTGGTAAGGGAGTTTTCTGTTTCATTATGCAATTTTTGTTCATATATGAAGGCTATTTTATACTAATATAACCTATGGGTATAGTTTTATACTTTCATGTAGACAGCTCATTAATTGAAGTAATATTTGATTGATTCTTTTTTTTTTTTTTTGGTTTTTGGGCCACACCCAATGACACTCAGGGGTTACTCGTGGCTATTCGCTCAGAAGTCGCTCCTGGCAGGCACGGGGGACCATATGGGGAACCAGGGGATCGAACCGAGGTTGTCCTAGGTTAGCGCAGGCACCTTACCTTCAGTGCCACCGCCTGGCCCCTTGATAGATTCTTTTTAATTTTCAAGATAAATCATTTTACTATCTGCTGTTAATTTTACTTTTACCTTTTTACTCTACATTCTGATCCTCTTTGCTTTCTTCTCTCACTTAACTGCATTGGCTAAACCTGTACCCAATGTTTAACAATGGAATGCATTCTTGTCTCTTTCCCTCGCTCTCTCTCCAATCTGTTCATGTCTGTGACTATGTCTCTCTACCAATATATTTTCTACTGTTGACTTCACATTAAATGTTTGACTCATCTGGTAGTGATTTGGACATATATTGAGTTTCCTTTTTGTTTCCCATATGGCTATCCAGTTTTTCAAAAATGAGCAATTTAAAAACTTATTGTCATGTTAATGAAGTGACAGAGGCTTATTCTTATCTCCAGATCAACATATCTTACTTTGTATGGCCTTTTTATTGCAGTGAGCCCAGAAAATGTGCTGCTTCTGCTCCTCTCCCTCTTTTAGTATTACCCAGCCCTGCCATGTTTCTGCTTCTGTTCCCATTTATTTTCAGTGCACCTGCTCAGGTCTTGCTTCATGGCATCTATACATTGGACAATTTGCAAATGCAGGTGCTGGGGATGGGGACTGATCTCAGAATCAACACTTGCCCAGTGATATTTGTTCTGACCCATGGGGAGAAGAGAATTAGAAAAAGAGACCAAGTTTCTCATATTTACATTCTCAGGTTATGGCAATTGTGTCATGAGTGCCTTTTTGGGGGTATATCAGACAAACATTGTCTTTCTTCATAAAACAGTATATATCTAGGAACCAGAGGCATAGTATAAAGGTTAAGATGCTTGCCCTACATCTCAATAACTCTGATTTGGCCCACTACCACTATGTTTGCTCCACTTAGCTCACTACTAAACAGAGTTATCAGTAAACTCGGAGCACTACATGGTGTTACTCCTCCCACCTAAAAGGCAAACAAAATGCATATTTAATATTCTCAAATCTACCTTTTTGCCATCAAGTTTAAAATATGTATGAAAGGACAATTATTAGTAAAACTTTGTTGATACCTGGTATAGACAATAAGATATATTGAATAAACAATCAATAAGAAGTACATTCTATTCTCTCATAACCTCTTCCATGATTTGGTCCTCAAACATAAATATCTGTACTCAATTATTTCTTCAAACTCATAATTAGTATGTAAGCAACTTAAGGATTGAAATTCTCTATTCAATATTTTTTTTGGGGGCCACACCCGGTGACGCTCAGGGGTTACTCCTGGCTATTCACTCAGAAGTCGCTCCTGGCAGGCACGGGGGACCATATGGGAACCGGGGAATCGAACCGCGGTCCGACCTAGGTTAGCGCAGGCACCTTACCTCCAGCGCCACCGCCCGGCCCCCTCTATTCAATATTTTTAATCTCCTCATGTCAGCGCCCATATTAGGAACTTGATATATTTTTAACTAAATTGACTTTAATCTTTCAAATCTAACAAGTTGATTCAATTGTAATGTATTTTCCTGCATCGTTTCATTCTTCATCATCATCATTTTCTTCATCTTCTCCTTTCTTATTTTTTCTTCTTCTTCCTCCTTCTTCTTCCTCTTACATCTCCTTCTTCCTCTACCAATTCCTCCTCGTCTTCCTCCTCCTTCTCTTCTTCCTCCTCTTCCCCTTCTCCCCTTCTTCTCCTCCTCTTCCTCCTTCTCCTCTTCCTCCGCTTTCTCTTCCTCCTCTTTCTCTTCCTTCTCTACTTCCTCCTCTTCTTCTTCCCCTACTCTTCCTCCTCCTCATACTCCTCTTCCTCCTCCTCCTTTTTTTTTTTTTTGGTTTTTTTTGGGGGGGGGCACACCCAGTGACGCTCAGGGGTTACTCCTGGCTATGCGCTCAGAAGTCACTTCCTGGCAGGCACGGGGGACCATATGGGAACCGGGGGATCGAACCGTGGTCCGTCCTAGGCAAGGCAGCAGGCACCTTACCTCCTGCGCCACCTCCTGGCTCCCAACTCCTCCTTCTTCTTATTCTTTCTTCTCCTCTTCTTCCTCTTCCTCCTCTTCTTCCTCTCCTCCTCTTCTTCCTTCTCCTCCTTTCCTCCTCCTCGTTCTTTCTTCCTCCTCCTCCTTGTTTCTTCCTCTCCCTCCTCCTCTTCTTTCTCTTCCTTCTCTTCCTCCTCCTCCTTCTCCTTCTTCTTCTCTTCTTCTCTTCTTTGATTCTTCTTCTTCCTCTTCTTCTTCTCCTCCTCCTTCTTCTCCTTCTTCTTCTCCTTCTTCTCCTCCTTCTCCTTCTCCTTCTTCTCCTTCTTTTCCTTCTTCTTCTCTTCTTTGATTCTTCTTCTTCCTCTTCTTCTCCTTCTCCTCCTTCTCCTCCTTCTTCTCCTCCTTCTCCTTCTTCTCCTTCTTCTCCTCCTTCTCCTCCTTCTTCTCCTTCTCCTTCTCCTCCTTCTTCTTCTCCTCCTTCTCCTCCTCCTCCTCCTTCTTCTTCTCCTCCTCCTCCTTCTCCTCCTCCTCCTCCTTCTTCTTCTCCTTCTTCTTCTTCTCCTTCTTCTTCTTGTTCTTCTTCTTCTCCTTCTTGTTGTTGTTGTTGTTCTTCTTCTTCTCCTTCTTATTGTTGTTGTTCTTCTTCTTCTTCTCCTTCTTCTTCTTGTTCTTCTTCTCCTTCTTCTTCTTGTTCTTCTTCTTGTTCTTCTTCTTCTTCTTCTTCTTCTCCTTCTTGTTGTTGTTGTTGTTGTTGTTGTTCTTCTTCTTCTTCTTCTTCTTCTTCTTCTTCTTCTTCTTCTTCTTCTTCTTCTTCTTCCCCACCTACCAGCTGTTGTTTTTGATTTCCCAAGAGAAAGAAGAATTCCTCTTCTGTTTACCTCAAATGCAAATCATTCCTGATGCTGCCATTGTCACCTCCTATTAACAAAGTGCTAATGTCTCTAATGTCTTGCTCAGTCCCTTACTGCAGCATTTCTCCTCTTCTTGCCCTTATATATGACTTCCACCTGCAGACTCCATTGCTTTATAATTTAGTTTAACCTTTTATCATTACAGAAAGAGGTGGGCTAAATTATAAACACAAAAAAATATAAAATGAATGTCTTCTAATTGAAACATGGGAATTTTAATTTTAAAATAATGTCTAGCTTCAAGAAAAAGAGCTTTCATTGCTGTGTATTTAAGAACTAAACTTTCTTTTTTTTTCTTTTTTCTTTTTTTTTTTTTTTTTTTTTTTTTTTTTTTTTTTTTTTTTTTTTTTTTGGTTTTTGGGTCACACCCGGCCGTGCTCAGGGGTTACTCCTGGCTATGCGCTCAGAAGTTGCTCCTGGCAGGCACAGGAGACCATATGGGGCACCGGGGTTCGAACCGATGACATTTTGCATGAAAGGCAAACGCCTTACCTCCATGCTATCTCCCAGGCCCCAAGAACTAAACTTTCTAATTAATCTTTAATTATTAAGTATATGAATGTTTAAGCAAATTATTCAGATATTCTTGTAGGCTAGAGAATCATTGTTGCAACATCTTTCTGTTTCATAATTGTTGAATTTCCATAAAAGGTTGAAAGTTTTAAGTCAAATTAAAATGTAGGTTGTGGCCAAAAAATATTTTGGGGAGGGGATTAATATTATTCAGAAACTGGAGATGAAAACTGTGTATTCCTTATAATAGGCATGATACCCAAATTATCCTTATCATCTTATTGCATGAACATTTATTTTCACAGACTCTATTTTGCACAAAGAAGTCACCTGACTCCTCAAATTTAGTCTTCTGAAAACTCTGTGCTACTCTTCTGTGATCTTTATAGCAATGATCAGGGCAAAGTTCCTGGAACTTGAGGAGTTCAAGTTAGAATCCTGTCTTGGTTTTGCTTGTGACAAACCAAATAACTATGTTCATTATAAGCAACTGTGAGAGATTTATATGGTTTCTTGCTAAAAAGCACTAAGTACTATGACTGGCTCCCAGCGGGTAGTTAGTAGATGTTTGCTCCTACCACCCACCCAGTTCCTAATATGCCCTCTGTGGTAGGGGATTTCCTTAAGTCTAGTATTCTTTGTAAATTCAATGGGATAGGAGTCCAAACCCCCACCACTCACCTACAACCCCCCAAAAGCAGAGAACCAATTACTTGAGCAGCCTTGACTTGTGTTCATTGATGCCACTCCCCTCACATTACTCGCGTGATTCTCGGAGCCATTTACTGGAGTAATTTGGTCTTTGAAAGGCTGAGCTGCTGAGAGCTGGGAGACCTTGGAGATCATCTAGTGTAACCCTCTCATTTTTCACAGGATGCCCAGAGAGATCACACGGATTGCCCAAGGTCGCAGAGTTAATTATGGTGGAACAGGGGCCGCTTTCCAGGTTTCTGCCTTCCCTGTGCAGTGTGATTCCGCTACACAACGCTCTCGTTTTCTCCTGATTTAGCAGTTTTCCCTCTGGGTAATAGAAGCCTGGAAGCAAATGTCTAAATGTGGCACATTATCTAAAATTAAATTTGCACGATCATAGCCCATTCAATTCCAGAAGCTCTGAACTTTAATTCACTTGAGTCATACTTTACAGACAGAATTTTGGTCAAAATGAACCCTAGTTCTCAAGAAAATCTAGACATGGGGCCGGAGAGATAGTATGGAGGTCGGGCATTAGCCTTGCATGCAGAAGGACAGTGGTTTGAATCCCGGCATCCCATATGGTCCCCCGTGCCTGCCAGGAGCAATTTCTGAGCATAGAGCCAAGAGTAACCCCTGAGCACTGCTGGGTGTGACCCAGAAACTAAAATAAAAAAAAAAATCTAGACATATAGAGAAGCCTATGGTTCTCTTTACCTAAAAAAAAACAAAACAAAAAAAACAAAAACAAAACAAAACAAAACAAAAAAACAAACTTGAGACAAGTACCACTCTGATATCAAGTCACTCAAATCAGGTTGAGTCTATCTTGGACTTCAGTGACAACTCTGCTGTTTTTTGTTTGTTTGTTTTTAGTGCTATCACTAGCTTAACTTATGCTATTGATGATAAAAAAAACTCTTAATAATTAGACTTTGAACTTTGTCATTTATTGAAGCTACATTTTAGAATCTATATTACTCCTTGAAAAACATTTTTAATATAGTTACTGTATCCTCCAAACATTAGAGTGGACTCTTCAGAAATGAAAACTATAAGGTTCTAGTAGTTGGGATGCCAGTTATCTGATATTTATAAAAAGGCTGCTTTTGGGGCAGGCGAGGTGGCGCTAGAGGTAAGGTGTCTGCCTTGCAAGCACTAGCCAAGGAAAGGACCGCGATTCGATCCCCCAGCGTCCCATATGGTCCCCCCAAACCAGGGGCAATTTCTGAGCGCTTAGCCAGGAGTAACCCCTGAGCATCAAACGGGTGTGGCCCCCCCAAAAAAAAGGCTGCTTTTAAATCATCATAGATTTATGAAATTACTTTAACTGATTTTAGTTTTGTAATATTTGTTTTCCTAATTCCATATTATGAACATTGGGGCATCCTCAAAAGCATTATAATGTTATACCTCATGTTTTAATTTGAGGATGAATAATTTAAATTATTTTAATAAACCAACAAGTCCCTTGTGATGCTTTTAATCAAAATGAAATATACAAAAGTATGTATTTCTAGCAATTACCTTAAAAAGTAAATTGGATCTGACAAACAAAATAGCCTAGAAATTATTATAAAAATGAGCAGATTAGATTTTTATTATGTGTGTTTTCCTTTGAAAAAAGGAAATTCAAATAAAAACTTGTTATTATATTTTATTATTTTATTTTATTTTGGGGGGTCAGTCTCAGCAGCGCTCAGGGGTTATTCCTGGCTCTGCGCTCAGAAATTGCCCCTAGCAGGCTTGGGGAACCATACAAAATGCTAGGAATTGAACCACCATCTGTCCTGGTTTGGCTATGTGCGAGGCAAATGCTCTACCACTGTGCTATCTCTCTGGCCCCTTGTTATTATATTTTAAACTTCACAAAAGGTATAAGAAAAAGATAAATATCAGTAAAAACAAATGTAGCTTGTTTTTAGAAAATTAGTAGACTTAGAAGAAACAGAAGATTAGCTTCTATTTTGGGGTTCAGAGAATTCTGTATATTTACCATTAAAGGAATTGAGAACTGTTTTTGCACAAATCATTACCTCGAATACATATGAAAATAGTAGCAGAAACCCAGCCTGAATTTCAGCTTTTAATTTAAACTTTAGGACAACAGAAATATTGACTGAATGCTTTAAAGTGAACCCATATTCATTATTTTCCAATAAATCTCTGTAGCTCGTATCTTCATACTGGGATAATTGAAAGATAATTAAGTCTTTTTGAAAATAGGAGAATAACATTGTCTCCATTCAGAATTTTGAACTTGCTCATCTCCTGTTTTTGGTATTCTTACCAGAATATCAATTTGTAGTTGAGAGCAATGTTTCTGAATGGATAATTTATGCATCATCAATCTCTGAACTACCAAGGATTGTTGTTAAAAGCTAAGAAGTTATGTCTCTTTCCAGATCTCTTAAATTAAAATATCTGGGGATGGGTCAGTTTAACTAAATTGCCTAAATCCATACTCAAGTTGTGAAAGTATGAGACTTATTGGAGTTATATTCGTTGGACGTGCCATATAATTTTCCCCTTAATCTACCAAGATTTATAGAGCATTTCTATTTCATAAAGCACACTTACTCCTGCCATCTTATTATCAACAATCCTGGAGCATGATATTATCTCAGTATTGTGAATAAGTACATTATGGCTCAAAACTTTTAAGTGACTTTGCAGCAAGAGCACATCTAAGTAGTAGACCTGAGATTTGAAGTTAGGTCTGTGCATTTCCATCAGTCTTTGCTCACTCCCTTTATTATGTTAAGTGTCACCTAGTGAACATGGCTTGCTTGATCCAAGTGTTGGGATTTGAATTTGCCATAATTACAGGCAAAGTATACCAGAGAAAATAAATAGCCTCTAGGGCACAGGTCTTGAAAGTGCAAACCTATAATCCTTAAAGTGATAGGAAGTATTACTCCTATGAGACTTATAGTGGTTCTTTGTTCCATCAAAGCAAATTACACAGTGATCACATGAATTGATGCAAATTTAGACCAGTCATCTGTCAACCTTTCAAGGCTGCTGTACAATAGCACAAACTAGTCTCTACTTTTATTTATCCCTTTTTCCTTTGTCCTTGGCTTATTTTACTTCCGTTACTCCAGGTGCTAGAATCGGGATAAGAAAGGAATGAAGCCGAATGAATATCTGTGCTAGTAGCAGCCTGGTGAAAAAGCAAATGCAAATCTCACTTTCTATATTTGTGTTTCAATTATCCATGTTGTCAGTCCCCTCAATTTCCCTAGATCTGTACTACGTCACAGTATTGACATAGCCTCTTAGAATGCATTTTGCTGCTTGTTTGGTGCAATTGGCTGTAGCAATTCATGACTTTTTTTTTTAGACAAACACAGCATGAATTATCTCAAACGAACTCACAGTTATTCAAGGGTTAATGATCCAATGTGTGAGTTTTACAAGCACTTTGCTCCTTCCCTATCTCCCTCCTGTTCTCTAGCTTTAGGTCATTTGGTTGCTTATTAGTATCTACACCAGAGAATATTCAAGTTAAATTAAACTCACACTAATCTTTTTCACTATTGTAGCGGCTCTTGATATAAGCTGTAATGAGAAGTGGGGGTCACAAATACACCAGATAGTCCCCCCACACTTTTTTTAGACTTCCAATTTTGCCCTTTTCTTCCATGAGCACAGGAAAAAGAAAATACAGTTAGCTTTTTCTGTCTTGTGGAAAGACACTATTCACATCTTGTCATTTGCAAAGTATCTTTCATTGAAAGGTTAGGAGAAGTGGGGGAAATGTTTCAGTTTTTTAAAAAAGCATACAATACAAATGTCACTCAATGACCAAAGGTTTAGAAATACAACTTGAAAGTGTTCAATAAATGAACAAGCAATTCAGCTTGGTGTGAAATTCGGGAATTAGCACCTAAAATGAACGAATTTGTTCTATCTTCTCTCCTTTTCTCTGCCCACTGTCTGTCAAAGGTGTTAATGAGCAGTGAAATGGTCAAATGTGGGCAGTAGCAGGAAGAGAGAAGGAGCAATGATCACCCTCCAAGCAAATGAGACTTGTCAACATGCATTTCTTTTCTTTTGCTTCAGATTCCAAAACTTCACTTATTCTCAGGTCAAACAGGTTTGAGACATTTCCTGAGAATTCTGCCTGATTCATATTATTGTCACCTCAAAGCAAGGACATTGCCCTCCTGCTGTCCCCATCAGTATTTATGGGGCAAAGACAAAGTTTTTTTCTAAGAAAGACCTATGACCCTTGTCATCCTTAAGTGGAGGAGTCCATGGAGCCTCTTATTCAGCCACATCCTGAGATCATCTCCTAGCAATTTATTTATTAGTACAGATTCCCTGTCAAGCAGAAAAAAAGCCATTTTCTAGTGTGGGATTCTTGATTAGAAATCTCCAGATTTGCCTTTATTTTATAACACATGCTCCCCTTTCTGTGAATTATTCTAGGGATAGACATTGCAATTGTGTCGGGTCTCAAGAATCCAGAACTAAGCAGAGGCTCATAGCCAAGAAAAGTATTTACAGCTTCTGCCAGAGTGTTGACATAAAGACATAAAGCAGCGCTGAGTAATTTCCAAAGATGCATATTGTATTAGGCATAAGGTCAGTTAGAATGGAGTTATTACTATATGGGAGAGTTTTATTCTGGCCTGGAGAGATCAAAAAATCTTAGTCAAAAGAGTAATATTTCAGATTTGTTCCAAGTCAAAGGTAGACCGGTATGAATTTTTACACATTGAAAATTTCCTGGTTGTGTCATATTCTTCATTATTCAATACATTCTGCCATATTTTAAACAAAAAGTTTTGCCATTAATTTCCAAAAGATAAATTTAGAAATGTGTAATAAAAGGAAATCTATTGTGATGGCATAATTAATTTCAGATCAGCTTGGATTCATACTTATTTAGTAGAAAAATGAATATTTTCTTGTTTTTTTTTAATTTAATTTTATTTATTTATTTATTTTTGGTTTTTGGGCCACACCCAGTGACGCTCAGGGGTTACTCCTGGCTATGCGCTCAGAATTCACTCCTGGCAGGCACAGGGGACCATATTGGAACCGGGGGATCGAACTGTGGTCCGTCCTAGGCAAGGCAGCAGGCACCTTACCTCCTGCGCCACCTCCCGGCTCCCATGTTTTTATTTTTGTGACCACATTCAGCAGTATCCAGGGCTTATTCCTGACTTTGAGCTATGGAATCACTCCTGAAGGAGCTCAGAAGTCCATATATGATGCCTGAGGTTGAACTATGGTCAGCCATATGAACAGCAAATGCCTTTCCTGCTATACTATTGCTCTACTCCCCCAAAATAAATTTTATGAGAAAAATTTTCCTAAGATTTTAGGAATAATGCCTTGTGGTATAGAAGTGCATTGAAGAAGATGTATGCATATGTGGATATGTGTAACTGTATATGTGACAATGCCTTCCTCCTTCCATCAACAAATGTATTTCTTTTATCTTATTTTATTACTCTATAAAATGGGGTGATAGTTGCTGATATCCTTGAGACATACTTGGCCAGCAGTGTAAACATTATAATACTGAAGATTTTATGTCTCAGAGGTAACTGGAGAGAGAATAGTAATCAAAGCATTCAGCCCAGTATAAGAAAAATAATATTGTGTGGACTTCACACTGCATGATTTTATTAAATCTAGACTTCGTGTCTCCATGGCAAGTGGATCCCCAAAGCCCAGGCAGTAGAAATGTTAGTGTTGCTTCAGAAAATAAAGTTAACAATATCTAAAAAATATAAAATAAAATAACATTTAATCCACTGTCTTGGTTTTACAGAAAATTGAGTTGTGAAGTGTTTCAAGAGAAAGGTCTGTTTTCTTTAAAATTGTGCTCCCCATCTCTCTCAGGTCCAGAAATTATATACTAAATAATTAAAATAGCCACACTTGCACTGAAATTCCAGGTAAACTGTCCTAAAAATGAGAGCTGAATAGTGCATGGAAGGGCCCAATGGTGGAGAAAGCCTCTCCACACAAAACATGGCTGAGATAGGATTCAATTTCTTTATGACTTTTCTTAAGGATCCCAGAAGAGAAAAATGATCCACTACCACCCTGCCCTAAAATATTCACTCCAAGACCATATGAGCTAAGATAAGATGATGATAAGGTTTTCTGACCTCTGTGTTAACTCCTAGCAGTTAAAATTCCTTTCCTATAACAGAAATTTAATTTACTCTTTACATCACAGATGCAAACTCGGCAGATATTAAACGAGTGAGGATTACCCCAATGCCCTGCTTTGCAGGCTTCCTTTGAAAACTCCAGGGGATAGAAAGGCATTTAGCCGTTTCCTTTTCTTTCCCTCTAGAGGCATCTGGCCAAGTCAGGTGGAGCACATTCCATACGCTCCTGTTTATTGCATGCTCTCTTCCTGCACTGCTTTCTTGCTCT
>PVKC010039075.1:0-12628 GCA_004027635.1 Crocidura indochinensis | reverse complement strand
ATGTTTTAATCCCACATTGTGGTCTTCTTGAGATTGAGAGATGATTTACAGAAGTACAGGTTTGGGTAGTGTCCTCAAGTTTAATGACTTTCTGGAGCTGAGTCCAGTAGCATGTTCCAGTCCATGTTGGGGGGCGGGGATTGTGTGAGAAAAAAGGGTCACATAGAATGAGTCAGCAGGAGTGGTGGTTGCAGCCTTTTGCCAGGGTGAGAGGATGGCAGCATGTTGGGACAGTGGAGTCGGACTCCATTCCTAATGAGTTATTAACTGAGCATGCAGAGGGTTACATAAGGAAGTATGATAGGTCAGGATTGAGGGTGTGAGAGGATAAATGAAGTTCTAAACTCAGAGGGGGAGGAGGAATAATATATGAGAGGGGCGATATATAATACAGGCATGGCTTGTTTACAGTATGGATTAGGCAAACATAGTGGAGTCCACCACATACAAACTCACACCCGCTTATAGACAAACTTTAGAGATCTATTCATAGATTGTAGTTGGAGGCCTGACCCTTAAGGAATGTGCCAGGATGTTTAAGAAATAATTGGATTAATGGGGCCAAAACAATACGCAGGTGGTCTCAATGATCATAGCTTTAGGCCATAGTAGAAGACAAATCACACAGAAATGGGTAAATTGAAATATTTTATCAAGATATTGTCAAAATGAGCACTGTATATAGAGTCGAATATGATAGAGCACAAATTGCAAAATTAGGGTGTGCATTTATTGGGGTTTTTTATTTTAAGGGATCCTGGGAAAGCATACTCAGGTGTGTTCAAAGGACTTACTCCTAGTTTTGTGCTCAGGTATCACTTTGGGGGAGGGGGCAGGTCATACCTGGTGGCACTCAGGGGTAGTTCCTGACTCTACACTCAAAAGTTGCTCCTGGCAAGCTCGGGAGACTATCTGGGATGCCGGGATTGGAACCCAGGTCTGTCCTGTGTTGCCCATGTGCAAGGGAAAGACCTTACCGCTGTGCTATCTCTTCGGCCACAGGGATCACCTCTGACTCAGTAAGAGGACCTTTATGAGGTTTTGAGGATCAATTCCAGGTTAGATGCATAGCAAGCATACACCTTAACCCCCATAATAACTCACCAGACAAGACTAATTCTTTATTAAATTTTCATCACCTAGATATATTCTATATTTATCTACTTATTCACAAACTTTTTTTTAATGTAAAATCCATGCAAAAATGGTTGGAAAACTGGCAGTAGTTAGTACTAAATAATGTTTTAGGAAACTTATCACATAGTGGAAATCAGTATTCAGTAAATGAATCATGATCAAACAAGAAGAATATCCAACCTTTAATCACTCCTTCTTATTCTTCACCTTCTAGAAATCACAAATATATTCTGTGTATTTTCCTCTATTTCATATTTTAAAAAATCACATAATATGAATTTTTTTCTGTCTTCTTTGTTAGCATGTTTTCAAAGTTCATCCAAACTAAAAGATGTATCAGTAATTTGTTCTGATTAAACAATATTTTCTTTTGGAGGGGGGCACACCCGGTGGTGCTCAGAGATTCCTCCTGACTCTGTGCTCAGAAATCTTCCCTGGGTTGGGGGACCATATGGGTCAGTCTAATGCAAGGCAAATGTCCTACTGCTGTGCTCCAGCCTCTAAATTTGCCTATCTAATTATGTAATTTTGACAGATAATTGTCATATTCTAACTCATTCCATTTCCCTAAAATTAATAATAATGTCCCCAATTTTATTTTTTGTGTATTTATTTATATTTTCTACTGCCTGTGTCTAAGTATGATCAAAGACTTAAAATTTTTAATATTTTCAAAGAACTAACTTTTGATTTGGGTTATAATAATCTATTTTTACTTCAATTACTTTTGTTTTAATTCTTGCATGCAGCGGATCCAGGACTGACAGAGTGGCTCGAATCCTGGCATCCCATGTAGTCCCCTGAGCCTGCCAGGAGCAATTTCTGAGCCCAAAGCCAGGATTAACCCCTGAAAACTGCTGGTAATGACAAAAAAAAAAAAGGATGGCACACTATTTAGACAAAAATGAGCACATTTTGTGGCTAGAGAGATAGCATGAGATAGGGTGTTTGCCCTGCATGCAGAAAGATGGCGGTTGGAATTCCAGCATCCCATATGGTCCCCTGAGCCTGACACGTGCAATTTCTGAGCATAGAGCCATGAATGACCCCTGAGTGCTTTCGGGTGTGACCCCCCCCCCCCCAAAAATGGGGAGAAGAAACTAGCGACATTTCTTCAAATAAGAAATGCAAATGGCCAAAAGACACAGGAAAAAAATGCTCCATATCACTAACATCAGGAAGATGTAAATCAAAACCACAATATGGTATCATCTCACACCTTAGAGATTGGCACACATCACAAAGAACAAGAACAATCAGTGATGGCAAGGATATGGAGAGAAAGGAATTGTCATTCACTAATAGTTGGAATGCTGTCTAGTCCAGCCTTTCTAGAAACCAATATGAATATTCCTCAGAAAACTGGAAATTGGGCTCCCATATGATCCAGCAATACCTGGGATATGCCCTAGGAATACAAAGACACAACACAAAGATGCCTTCTGCAATCCTATGTTCATTGCAGCTCTATTTACAATATTCAGAATCTGGAAACAACCCACGTGACTTTTCATGGTCTGCTTGGTCCGGACAGGGAATCCTCCGAGTCCCACGTGAAGGTATGTGCACAGGAGTTGGCAAATGAGAAACAGAGCCGCAGTCAGAAGAGGGGGGCTGGATCTGAATCTGATTTATTGAATTTTACAGCATGATACTTAAGGGAGATTTTTGCAAGTCATAATTCTTTGTGGTATGTGAAAACTCACATCTGTTTTTCTGCAGATTTAAACATATACTTTCTTGTTAACAAAAAGCTTAGATAACTGTCAGTACATTTTTGCTTAATCTACAAGCTTCTTTAGAGCAGACAGTTCACAGGTCTTTTACTTTTAGGGCTTCAACAAATAACCAAATTTCCTAAGTCATTTCTAAAATCACACTAAAAAGACAAGCTTAATTAAAAGGGGGCAAATCTTTATCTGGGAAAAACTTTCTTAACAGCCCATTGTTATTTTCAGGCCAAACCTTGGGTGTTATTTTCAAGGTAAAAGATTAGCAAGTAGGGGCCAGAGTGAAGTACAGTGGTAGGGCATTTGCCTTGCATGCGGAAGACCCAGAACTGACCGGGTTTGATCTCTAGCTTCCCATATGATCCCCTGAGCCTGCCAGGAGAGATTTCTGAGCACAGAGTAACCATGTAGTGCAGCTGGGTGTGGCCAAAACCCCAAAAATTAAAAAAAAATTTAATTAGCAAGTCACTGGAAGTTGTTTATGCATCAGATATGTCCCAGAACAAACATTCCTTTCATCTGAGAGTACAGGGTGGCAGAGCAATAAGGCACAGGGCATTCTATCAAAAACTAAATATAATTGAACTAAGTAGCTGTTAGCTATTGCAGCTTCAAAATTTTTCTCTTGATACTATGTTTTCCAGATACAGAGGTAAATGCTAAAATATATACACACTTAGCACAGCACGAGGGAGATTCATATTTAGGCCAAATAAATGTTCGACTATCACTAAACTAAGATTGAGATATATCACTTCTTGTCAGGGAAATAATCTCTCTTTGAGATCTGGTCTCAGTTAGCCATACTGGGACCATTGCCTCTGTTTTGGTCTACAGAGGGTTGCCTTGAATCTTCTCCATAGCAGGTCTACTAGTTTTCAGCTTCCTCTAAACCAGGGATCTCAAACTCAATTTACCTGGAGGCCGCAGGAGGCAAAGTCGGGCTGATTCTTGAGTGCAAAGTCAGTAGTAAGCCTTGAACATTGGGGTGTGTGACCCAAACAACTAAAAAAAAAAAAAAAAAAAAAACAAAAAAAGATTCGTTTAGGGCAGGGCCACAAAATGTTGTATGGAGGGCCACAAACCACGAGTTTGAGAGTCTAAACTGAGGATGTGGCAGTGCCTCATAATAGATGAATGGCTAAAGAAACTGCGGTACATCTACACAATGAAATACTATGCAGCTTTTATGAAACCGAAGTCATAAAATTTTCCTATACATGGATGGACATGGGAACTATTATACTTAGTGAAATAAGTCAGAGGGAGAGAGTTAGACATAGAATAGTCTCTCTCATCTGTGGGATTAAAAAATAAGATTCTATCCCTAATATGTGGGATGTTTTTTTATTAAAAAACACAATATGGTAATAAAATCCAGAGATTGTCGACTACCCTCTTGGAGAGTTCCGTCATCAACAAGGCCAGCAAGGGGGAATCTGGAATTCAGGTGACTCAAAAGCCTCTCTGGCAGCACTGCTCCTAAATGATGTCGTAAGGATAGAAAGACCTTTGATGCAGTGTAAGAGCATGCATACAGATACGGCAGGGGTTTCTGTCAGGGCAGTCACACCTTAATTGAGTAAAGTAGGGGGTTATATAGGGTACAGGTGGTCAAAGCTGGCCAAAAGGGGCAATTCCATAAAAGGACAATGTGGGCTGAGCTTGTTAGATTTTAGGAGAAGCAGCTTTCTGTAACTTAGGTATGTCCTGTTTGTGTTTTTTTTTTATAGATGAAATATTTTTTGACCAAAGTGGATTACAAATCATTCACAGTAGTATATTAGGTACATAGTCACCTTTTTTCTAAGCGTTGTTGCAGTTGACTAACATCCTGTTTTTGTAAAAATGTCAAGACTAGACAAACAACTTGTACCTTTCCCTTGTCATGGTTAAGTTTTATCAGAGCACATTATTTTACTGAGCGAGGTGGAAGCAGGAGGGGGAAGACTAACATCACATTCTCTTTACTCAGCAGGGGTGAGGGCTGGAGAGGCAAGGTTGAGGGTACAACAAGAGACAATAGACATGAGGTTTAGAAGAACCAGCTCATTATATGAAGCTTACCTCAAAGAATAAAGCTTACCACAAAGTTTACCACAAAGAGAAATAATTACATTAACAGCTACCATGACAATGATAGTTGAGAGAGAAATAGCATGCCTATTTAAGACAGGCAGGGAGTGAAGGAGGAGGGAAATGGTGACAGAAAAGTTGCACTGGCGAAATGGGGTGTAAATTTTAAGAATAAAACTCTACTACAAAAATATTTGTAACCATGGTGCTTAAATAAATCATAAAAATATAAAAATTCTCTTCTACCTGATTTAAATTTAATTACTTCCTTATGAGTAAGTTATATGAATTTGGGGGAAAAGAAAAATTCCATTTATCATGTATGTTTATATCATTAAATTTGGGAGATACTGATTATAATTTATTCAAATATCTATTTTCCTTCTCTAACTCTTAATCTTATGAGGCATTCATGATGAGTATTGTGATATAGCTGATAGTATTCCTTTAGCAATATTAATTGTTCTGCATTATTTTTTCCTTTTACTCATCAGGCCAGATCATTTCAATGTACCCTACTATATTAGAGTTGTTGATTCCTTGGCTGTTCTTAAGGCACATATTAATATTGAATATAGATATAAAATATGAAATTATGATAATAAAGTATAAAGAAAGAGACATAGTCCATCAGGATTTCAGTTCTGATTTTGCCATAATTAAACATCATTTTTTCTATCAATAGAACATTTTCATGTCCTTATCTTGCTTGATTTTATAGCAGCACAATAAAGTCACCAATTGTTTTTTTGATGTTCAAAACTCATTAGTTTTTATTTATTTATTTATTTATTTTTTACAAATTCTTCATAGTTGTATATCAGGCATATAGTGGCAGTGAATCAGGGCCATACCCAACCTCAGTATTGACCTCCCTCCCAGCATGCATCTAATACTTCTAGCCTTAGCCTTTTAGTCTACCAGTGTAACAGGTCCATTTTGTGTTTAGCTTGTTATAATTTGGGTATCTTGATTCTATTGTCATGAACTTTGGCTTGGGTATTTAGTTCTTTTTTGTTTGGTTGGTTCTTTTTGTGGGGTGCCACACCTAGTGATGCTCAGGGGTTACTCCTTGCTCTGCACTCAAAAATTGCTCCTGGCTTCAGGTACTATATGGGACGCTGGGGGATCAAACCATAGTTTGTCCTAGGTCAACCGTCTGCAAGGCAAATGCCCTACTGCTGCGCCACTGCTCTGGCTTTGATAGGTATTGAGTTCTGACCATTTTTTTCACTCAATGCACCTGAGACCACTTGGCCCCTGGGCTCATCTACTTTTTTTTCTTTTCTCAATTTTTTAGAAAGACAAAGAAATATGAAGTAAATCAGAGTGATTCATGGCCCAAGGTTCTGTGAAAAGAACAAGAGACCCTATCTAGAAGACATAAATAAAATTAAAAAGCAGTGGTTGAGTGACAGGATTATTTATTTTTTGCATAGGTGCAGTAAACATTGGGGAAATTAGAAAGGAAATACCCTTCAAGGTGTCTCCACCCATAAAGCATAGGACTGAGAATAGGCTCCACACATACTAATTGTCCAATCCCAAGGTCTTTTTTTATGGTTCCAGGAAAAGTTCTACTCAATCATGGTTGTCATAATTAGGCTTCTGTAATTAGATACCTTGGTTTTTGCACAGATCCAATATCAAAGCTGGGGTATCACATAGTGTCTTCTGATTTCACCTCACTGTTAGGTGGTGAGGCAGGGAAGCCTTCCCTTAGAGCAGTGGTCTCAAACTCGCAGCCTGCGGACCGTTTTCGGCCCTCCGTACAACATTTTGTGGCCTGCGGCCGGCCTTCAAATATCACAGTATTTGCGATTATTCACTTACCGAATAATCACAATAAAAATCGCATTGGTAAGAATAAATCGCATTAAACATTCTCATGCCCCGAGCAGTTCCGTTCGGGGTATGCAAATGTTTAATGCGATTTTTTGCGTTTTTTTTCTTACTAATGCGATTTTTTATTGCGAATATTCAGTAAGCGAATAATAGTGAATACTTTGCGCCTAGCGCAGACGTCATTTCCGCTGCTCCTGCCCACTGTCCCTTGCATTATCGGAGGCTTAAGGGAAAGAAGGAAGAGAAGTTTATTACAGAATTAGATTTTGTCATACCTTCATCATGACTTCATCAAAACCTGCAGTGAAGAGAAAGATTGATGACTAGCACAGACAATTTCAGGAAAAGTGGGAGGCGCAGTATTTATTTGTTGAGCACAGGGGCATCCCCACATATCTTATTTGCTCAGAGAAAGTTGCAGTGCACAAGGAATACAACTTGGAATACCATTATTCAACTAAACATGTTGATGAATGTGCAAAATATCAAGGAAATGGTATTTAAGACTGGGTTGCCAGGCCTAAAGCATGTCTAATGAGGCAACAGGATTTTTTCAAGAAAGCAACCAAAGAGAATGTTGCGTCAGTCATAGCTAGTTACATGGTTAGAGAGATGATTGCTAAGGCAGGGAAGCCATTCACAGAAGGAGAGTTTGTTGGAAAATGCATGTTACAGGCTGCAAGTATTATCTGTCTGTAAAAGAAAGGTCAGTTTAGCAAAATCAGCCTTTCTGCCAACACTGTGGCAGATCGCATTTATGACATGTCAAGTGACATTTATCATCAATGTGTGAGAAAGCCAAATGTTTTGATGCGTACTCAATTGCTCTTGACGAGGGCACAGATATAACAGACACTGTGCAGCTCACAATTTATGTTCATGGTGTTGATTGCAATTTTGAATTGACAGAGCTGCTCACAATAATTCCAATGCATGGCTAGACCACGCTAATGAGATATTTCGGCATTTGTGTGATGCCATTGAGAATTCAGGTTTGCCATGGAAGAGGTTTGTTGGAATAATAACCAATGGAGCACCATGGATGACAGGGAGGAAAAATGGACTGGTGGCACTTGTTCAAAAAAACTTGAAGAGGAGGGTGTAGAGAAAAGCCATTGCTCTTCATTGCATTATCCATTAGTAGGCCCTTTGCAGTAAAGGCCTGCCGTGTGACAATGTGATGTCTGTTGTTGTGAAATGCATCAACCAAATCAGATCCAGGGGCTTAAAGCACAGGAGGTTCCGTGCTTTTTTAGAGGAAATGAAGTCAGAATATGGAGATGTGCTCTATTTCACTGAGATATGTTGGCTCATCAGGGGAAATGTCCTGAAAAGATTTTTTGAGTTGAGAGAAGTGAAAGCCTTCATGGAGAACGATGGGAATGCTGTTTCTGAGTTGAGTAATCACAAATGGCTCATGGACTTAGCTTTTCTTGTTGACATCACACATAAGCTGAATGTACTAAACAAGATGTTACAAGGCCTGGGGCATCTTATCAGTGTGCCTATGACAATGTGAGAACATTCTCCACAAAACTTATGTTATGGAAATCCCAGCTCTTTCAGACAAACCTTTGCCATTTCCCAGTATGCAAGGAACTTGTGGATGCAGGCATACCATTCAGTGGTGAGAAATATATTGATGCTATTTTTAAGCTAGAGAAGAAATTATGAATTCTTATCCCTATTAGAACAAGAACTTCTTTCTATATGTAAGATTTTTCCCCATTTTACTGTGCCTTATGCAAAAAGGAACAAAGTCATATGATATTCCTGGTGCATATGGGGTGAAAAATAACAAGATAAACACTCTTTGAACTCTGGTTTTAACTTGACCTCAGATACCAAGGAAGACTTTTTTACTGGCAATTTCTACTACCCAGATCCAAAAATGTGATAAGGGAAGCTACCTATACACATGGAAATAAACACTATGAACTGTGAAACTGTAACTATTAAGGAAATGTGTCTACAGAAAAATATACAAAGGAAATATATATATATCCTCCTTAAGTCTTTTGAGACGGGGCCCGCCTTTCATGCAAAAGGTCATCGGTTCGAATCCCAGTGCACCATATGGTCCTCCGTGCCTGCCAGGAGCAATTTCTGAGCATGGAGCCAGGAGTAACCCCTGAGCACTGCCGGGTGTGACCCCAAAAAAACCCAAAACAAAACAAAAAGTCTTTTGAGACAGTCTGGGGGAGATAAAATACAGAACACAGTTTCCTCCCATTCTGTAGTCTTGTGGAGTCGGAGAAATTGTTTGCAGAAGTCAGGGATCAGGTAGTGTCCTCGAGCTGAGTATCTCTCGAGAGCTGAATCTAATAGAAAGCAACAGTCCACAGTATGGGTAGGTGGGGGAAAGGGTTGCATAGAATGAATTACCAGGAGCTGTGGTTGCAGCTACAATGAGTGAGACATGACATACTGGGAGGGTATTCTTTTGTTTTGGGACCTGGCCAGCAGCTTGCTAGGGCAGGGAAAGGTTCTGGTTCTTGAGGAGTTAAAACTGAGGGTAAAGTGGGTTAAAATATGGAGAGATAGTGGATCAAGTTTGAGGGGGAGAGAGGATAGAAGAGATTTGTAAGGTGGTAGGCAAGGGGAAAGAGGGATTATTATAACAGGGACTATATACTACATAGGCAGGGTTTATGTACAAAACAGTTTAGACACACATAGGAAGTTCGACACACGCACACATACACACAGTGTTCACACATACACACATACCTATATAGATAGACATTAAAGATCTATTTGTAGGTTTTAGTTGAAGGACTGAGCCTTATGGAATTGCCCAAAATGCTTAAAAAATATGGGACAGGCACACAGAGAAAAAGGAATTCCAATTTCTAGGCACTTCATCAATGGCGAGGGTCAACTTCTCTAAATAAAGCTTCTGAGGTTAGATTGTGCTTGGAGCATTTTAGAACAATCATAATTTTCATGTCTAGAGTACTAATCAATATGTTAGTGAGCACTTTAAGAAGAGTCTACCCTCAAAAAAAAGAAGAATCTACCTCATGAAGTCTCATCTACCATGTGCCAAGCATCCAGGTTTCTTTCCTCAATGCAAACTGACAATGTGGGCATTGTGATATAATAGGTTCCTCCTACTCTGCCTGACTTCAAACATTGATATTTTTGTCTTGCTTTCTCAATCACTCATAGATGGTATTATGTCCATTCACTTCTATGGCTTTTATATCTTCCACATGCTTACACTTCTAATTGAACATTAATTGAGAACGTTTTACTGAAAGATTTCTTTAAAACCCATAACATTCTTTACAGCAGTTGTCACTCAAACTCTTATCTTTATATCCTACCTTAGGCAACTCCTAATCTCTTCCAATGTTATATGACCTCTCCTCAGCTTTCTAGATAGTACATAGTATCTTTGATCATTGTGGATTTTATTATCAAAACACCTTACCTGGGACCTGAATGATGTACAGCTAGTAGAGTGCTTACTTTACATGCAGACAACCTAGGTTCAACCCCTGACAGCCTATATAATCTCCTGCCCTGAAAGAAAACAAATAACAGCAAATAATTCCCATTACTTTTCAGTGCCTTTTCTGAATTCTCTTTACTTGCTATTTAAACCTAATTGTGAAATATGTCACTCTGACATATTTTGTTTCAGGGCATGACCCAGTGGTGATTAGTGCTTATTCTTGGTTCTGCATTCCCTTGATAGCTCAGGGAACTATACCAGGTTCCAAGTATTGAACCTTGGTGGGCCTTAAGAAAGGTAAGTGCTGCCCTTCTCACTGTACTATTTCTCCTGACCCACTTTACAACAGTCTTTGATGGTTTGTTTTTAGATCACACCTGTTACTGTTTCATGGGTTACTCTTGGCTTAACAATCAGGAATTGGAGGCCGGGCGGTGGCGCTGGAGGTAAGGTGCCTGCCTTGCCTGCGCTAACCTAGGACGGACCTCGGTTCGATCCCCACGGTTCCCCATATGGTCCCCTGTGCCTGTCAGGAGCGACTTCTGAGCGAATAGCCAGGAGTAACCCCTGAGTGTCACCGGGTGTGGCCCAAAAAAACCAAAAAAAAAAAAAAACCCCAAAAAACCAATCAGGAATTAGTTCAGCCATACCTTGGGGACCACATGGAATCAGACCAATGTTGGTCATTTGAAATGTAAGAAACCTACCTGCTACACTATCATTCTGGCATCAATAACCTTAATTAAAGACTTTGTCTTTGTTATTTGAAGTTAGAAAAGGGGTCTTTTTATTTCTCACTGCCACATCAAAATTCTTTCTACATCAATTTTCACTTTTATTATTTTAAATAATTTTTATTGTGACTAATATGAATTACAAGTCTTTCACAGTTATATTTAAAGTATATAGTGACAGTGAATTAGGGCCATTACTACCACAGTGTTGTCCTCCCTCCACCCCTGTTCCCAGCATGCATTTCAGACCTTATACCTTTGCCCCAGTGGCTGCTAGTGTAACAGGTCCCCTTTGTATATAGCTTGTTGTAGAATGGGTGTCTTGATTCTGTTCTCATTGACTTTGGGTTTGGTATTTATGTCTGGTAATTTTTTATTTCCACTAAATGTTCATGTGACTGTTTAATCCTGGTGCCATCCACTCACCCCCCCCCCCCAATTTATGAGGCAGAACAAGATGATTCAAGTTCTGTTGGAAAACAAAACAAAACAAAGCAAAAAAAAAAATGACAAAAAACCCAGCAACAACAACAAGAAAGAAAAAAATAAGGAAGGGGGACTGGTGTGGCAAGGTTTGTGGGGTTTTTGTTTGTTTGTTTGTTTTACATAGGCACAATAAGTATTAGAATTAGAAAAGGAATTCCCTTGGCCTAAAAGAGATGGGGTTTCTCTACCCTTGAAGCATATTGTCATGAGAACAACTATAGACTCCAGAAGTACTCATTGTCGAACCCCCGGGTCTTTTTATGGTGCCAGGAAATGTTCTGCTAGTTGTGGTTGACAAAATCAGTCCTCTGTCATTAGAAATCTTGGTATTTGCACAGCTCATAGGACAAAGTCTATAGTCTTTCTTTTTGGTTCCAGAAGTTCTGCTCTTTTATGGTTGTTATAGACAGTCTTCTGTCTACAAAAGATCTTGTTTTTTTGCAAAGATCCTAGGACAAAGCTTAGGATAAAGTCTTTCCTTGTGGTTCTTTGTTTGTTTGTTTGGTTGGTTGGTTTTTGGGGGGGCCACACCTGTTTGATGCTCAGGGGTTACTCCTGGCTCCTTGTGGTTCTTATTGCTTCCAATTAGTCAAAGTCTCAGAAGCAATGCAAATACAGAAACAGATAGATGCTGCACACACTGTTCAAATCAGAACTGAGGCATCTCCAGTTTTGTTGTATTAAATAAATAAAGATGAAGCTGGATGGAGATGGATGGAGATGGAGGCCTCTGTCTGCTCTCTCAGGCCACGTGGCTCCATCCTCCATTAATCGATGGGTCTGGGGTCCAGGAAAGTGACGGGTAGAAATCTCACTCACAGGCAAGCTTCAGGAAGTAGTAGCTTTATTCATACCCTATCCACCACATGTGTGGCCTATATCATAACCAATTAAGCATTCAGCCATTCTTAGCTAGCCCTGCGTCTTAACTTCTTTCAACCATCTTTCCTCTGACCTCCAAGCTGGCAAAAGGCCCAAGACAAAAGAGCTTCTCTCCTCTGGGTCAGAGCCCTTAAGTACCTTTCCCAGACCCCTCCCAGGAAACGGGCAGGGTCTGCAGGTAAAGTTACAGGTCATATCCGCCCAAGACTACTCCCATCAATAGGTGGGTCTCAGGTAGATTAACCTAAATCCAGGGTGGGGTTACATCTGCCCCCCCC
>PVKC010039074.1:0-12636 GCA_004027635.1 Crocidura indochinensis | reverse complement strand
TCCTTTGACTTATTTACATTAATATGATATAATATCAATTATAATGGTATGATATAATAGAAGCTCTAATGCCATACTTGTTCCAGCAAACTGCACGATTTTATCTTTCTTTTTAAAGCTGCATAGCACCCCATTATTTATAGACTAACTTTATATACTCAACAGTTGTTAGATGTTTGGATTGTTTCTGTAGCATTACTTTTGCACTAAGCATTATAATGAACATAGGTGTGCACATATCTTTTCAAAGTAATGTTTTTCATGTATTGTGAATATATGTCAAGAAGTGGAATTCCTGGGTTATATCGGAATTCTATTCTTACTTTATTTGATGCTTCTTTATTCTGTTTTCAATAGAGGTTGAATCATGCAACATTCTCAGTAACACTGAATGAGGGTTCAATTTGTATCTTGTACTCTCCCAATACTGGTTCTTTAGAGTATCTTTAATTTATGCCATTGTCACTGGATATATATGTATATATATATATATATATGATAGATGGCATGTCATTTGTGTTTTAATTCACATATACCTGAATAAAAAAGAAGTGATGTTGAACTCATTTTCATATTCCCACGGGCCATTCATATATCTTTAGAGAAGTATCAGTTAATCTTCCTATTTATATGGATGGTAATTTTTTCATTGAGCTTTGCTGAATACTTTATACAATATAGATATTAGCTGGCCAATTAGTATTCACTCTTCCCCTCTACTTAAGATACTATATTTGCCGCTAGCTAAAATTCTAGTAAAATACTTTATTTAAAATATCCACAACAATACTGATTGCTCCTGACAAGTTATGTTAGGAATTTCTGTTGTCTTAACATCTCTTTATAGAGGTAAAATATGTATTATGTTTATTCTAGGGTTTTCTAGCTGTTGAATAGAAAACTTGAAGAGCCAGATAAGGAATATTTATGTCTTTCTCGAGCCTCTCTGTACCCCTGACTCTATGGGTGTTGTAGGCTCTGTAGTATCCTCCCAACCAGTTGCTGCTGACTATATTATCAAGCTCTACTGACTGCTAAGCTTTTATCAGCATACCTCCTCTAAAGCATTAGTATTCTTTAGTTTAATGAATATTTCTCATTAAGCAACCAATGCTGAGCTAACTTACACTTGAGCGAACGAGATACTTGAGTTTATTTTGCTGCTCAGAATTCATAACCTGGATATGGACCACAAGGTTCCTGTGTTTTTACAATGTTCTTGTCTTTCTAGTTTGCTTGTACATGTGTTTTTAAATCCTACTGCAGAAGCCAGAGTGGTAGCACAGTGGTAAGGCATTTGCCTTGCACACGGCTGACCCAGGACAGACAAGGGTTCTATCCCAGGCTATCTAATATGGTCCCTGAACCAGGAGTGATTTTTGAGAGCAGAAATATGAGTAACTCCCGAGCTCTACCAGGTGTGGCCTAAATAAATAAATAAATAAATTCTTCTGAAGATTTTTTTTTTGAAAATTTGCTTCTAATTTGTCTACAAAGTAGAATGGAGCTAAACATAAAATTTCTCACTATAGTTTGTTTCATTCTTGAGCAAACATTTTCACTCTACTCTACAGAAAAACTTCATACCAGGTCTTGCAATAAAAGGCACTTTGTGAAAGGGTCATGACTCAGACTTTGAAATCACAGTGATGACACATGTTAGAATCCCAGTTTGTCACCAGCTTTCAAAGTGACAACAGGCAATTGTGTTGACCTACAGATTTAAAGTTTTATTATCTATTACCTTTATGTGACATTATATCCCTCACATGATAGTTTTGGAGATTAAATAAGCGTGTGCAAAGCACTTAGTAAACATCCTAACTCTTGGCAAGTGCATCTTAAATGCCTGGTATAATTGTAAGTAATTTTATTTTTGATGTGAGTCATACATAGCAGAATTATAGCAGAGGGTTGGCAAAAAGTCAGATTGTTTTGGTCCAAATTTTGTGCTCTTTCCTTCCTGCCCCAACCACTCCATGTTTTTCTCTTTTTATCTGTCTCCAAGCATCACAAAACCCACCAATGTTCTCTCTTTGATTTGCTCAGAGTGCATCACTAATTCCCCCAGGGAGAGTGACTGGATGAAATACCCCCAATTTCATTTGCTGGGAGAGAAACTTTAATTCAGCACGGTGAAGAAAAAGCAATTTGGTGCATTTCATCAATTTATTACTACCTCGGTTTGCTCAATTTGTGCAGGGAAGGAGAGGTAAGGACATAGTAAGCAAGTTCTAGCTTTTTTGAGATTGCAAGAGACCCCAACTCTGTTTTTTTTTGGGGGGGGGACATGCTATAGCAGCCTTCTCTTTTTCCTTCAGGGCCACACCCTGTGACACTCAGGGGTTACTCCTGGCTCTGCGCTCAGAAATCTCTCCTGGCTCTGAGGATCATATGGGACACTAGGGATCAAACCAAGGTTCCTCCTGGATTTGCTGCATGCAGGCAAATGCTTTACCCTTGTGCTATTGCTCTGGCCCTGAAAAACCTTTTTGATTTGAAGGGGTGTTTACCTGATGGTGTTCAGTACTTACACTTGGAGGCACTTGGGGACCAAATAGAGTTCTGGGGGGGATCAAGTTCTGCTCAGCTTCATGCAACTCAGGAACCCTACCCACTATACTATTTCTCTAGCCTTTCATTTCAACAGCCATTTTCTCTGAAACCTGCTGCCATGTGTACCCTCCATTCATTCAGTGGGCTTTATTTTTATTTATTTATTTCTATTTGTTTTTGTTTCACACTTGATGCACAGGAATTGTTTCTGACTCTGTGCTCAGAAATTGCTCCTGGCAGGCTTGGGGGACCATATAAGATGCCAGGATTCGAACCTGGGTTCATCACACCTTACCACTGTGCTATCTCTCCGACCCTTCAGCAGCCTTATTGAAAGTACGGAGTAGATTTATTTTTGTGTTTTGCCTAGGGTGAACTTTGAGTAAATACCAAGAAGGTTCTGTCAGCATCATAGAATCCTCATCATCAGTGAAGTATCATAATCAATATGCATTGAGATACCTCTCAGTATAGGATACTGATGCTGTGCTAGGCAACACTGCACTCATATATGTTGTAAAATTTATATTCTCTGGGGCCGGGCAGTGGCGCTGGAGGTAAGGTGCCTGCCTTACCGTGCTAGCCTTGGATGGACCGTGGTTCGATCCCCCGTGCCCCATGTGGTCCCCCAGGTCAGGGGCGACTTCTGAGCGCATAGCCAGGAGTAACCCCTGAGCATCACTGGGTGTGGTCCAAAAACCAAAATAAATAAATAAATAAATAAATAAAATATTTATATTCTCGAACTGGAGAGAGAAATCACATTTGCCTTGTCTATGGCCAAACTGGGTTTAATCCACACATCCCATGTGGTTCCCTGAGCTTTGCCAGAAGTAGTGTCAGGAATAAGTCCTGTGCCCTGTCATGAGGATTTTGTGAGTAAAGAGCTAGGGGTAAGCCCTGAGCAGTGCCAGGTATGGCCTAGAAAAAAAAATTATTTCCAAATACATGACTTTTCCTCCAATTCCTTGAACTACTTTGGATCCCCTAACTAAGTAGTTCTTATTTGTGAATTTAACTTTTCTCTTTCTCTAAGAACACGATCAAAATTTTGTATTTATTATTATTACTACTACTACTACTACTACTACTACTACTACTACTACTACTACTACTAATGTTCATTTTTAGGCCATACCCGGCAGTACTCAGGAGTTACTCCTGGCTCAGAATTCGTTTCTGGTATCTTGGGGGTTCATATGGGATGCTGGGGATTGAACTCAGGTCCGTCCTGGGTTGCTGAGTGCAAGGCAAATGTTTTTTGCTCTGGTCCCAAAATTTTGTATTTTAGTTCTAGTCAAAGTATTTTATTTTGAGACTACCATTTGTTCATTATTTCATTTGTTCTTCCTGCTAATGGATTTTATTAAACATTTACTATGAAACAGGCATAGCATTCAAGAGTGAACCTATTCAAGTCCATTCAAGATGATATTCTTTTTTTTTTTAAGATGGTATCCTTTATTTCAATTTTTAATATAAAATATCAGGACCTCTGATGGGAAGTGAGTTCTGGTTTATAATAGGGGCAAATAAAGCCAATAATGGTCCATTTAGATCCTGAATCCTGGGTGGAAAAAGTTTTCTCTGTATTTATTAATCACCGCTATAGATCAGGATATTTAGATTTTGTTTCTTTGCATTTGTATTCTTTGTATTTTGTTTGTATTCTTTGTATTTGTAGCTACAGATCCAGACAAAGCACTAGGATATATTTTATTTCCTGAAAAGGCAGGTACAGAAGGTGGAGGTGTCAGGGGACATTTTACATACCCAGTCTTCCCTCCAGCACAGAGTGGGAGCTGTGGCAGTGGGGGAGTGACTTCCTCATAGGAGTCGGGTTATTGGCTTCCAGGCTTTTTTTCTGGTGACATCTGCTCTAGCAGTGAGGAGCTGGTTCAGTTCAACGCTTCCCTTTTTCTCTTGCTTCTGTGCAGTGCAGACCGGAGGCAATGGGGAAGAAGAATGAGGGAGGGAGAATGCTGTGTTTGCAGGCTAAGTGATGTCTTCGGGGCTCACGAAAATGTAATTCTATTTGAGCAGTTTGCTGGCTGTTTTGCAACTCATCCCCCTGAATTAGGGGACCGAAAGAAGTCATTAGACCCTAATCAAAACCAGCTAATCAGGAGTCAGTGGGAGATCTACCAATTAATCGCCGCTGGAACCCAATGAGCTGAACTACCCAAGGCAGGGTGAATGAAAGTAATGAAATTAAATATTAGAGCCGCTGTGTGAGGCGACACATACTTCCAACCAGGACTGCGAGTTCTTCAGCCTTTTCTGCTCTAGGAGAAATAGAGACTCTATCTATCCATATGCGAAGGAATTGGCAATGGCTTTGGAGCTTGTCCTCAGCTTTTCAGAGATGGAGACACGTTAAGCAAGCAAGAAAAGAATATTCAAAACGAATAGAGTGATAGATATGGGTATCTATCCCATGGGTATGACATGATTCAAAAATATGGTAACTATATGGTTTGATGATCATATACTAATATCTTTCATAGGATTTAAATAATGTATACCTAGATTCTTGATTGGCAAATCATTCTTATTTTACTTTTTGTTTTTTTTTTTGGGCCACACCGGGTGACCCTCAGGGGTTAATCAGGGCTATGCCCTCAGAAATCGCTCCAGGTTGGGGGAACCATATGGGAAGCCAGGGGATCAAACCAAGATCTGTCCTGGGACAGCAGTGTGCAAGGCAAATCCCCTTCCATTGTGCCTTTGCTCTGGCCCCATATACTTAGATTCTTAATTGGCAAATCTTTCTCTTCTTATGGCATAAAAGAAAAGTTGTTTCAGATTATATTGTTGTCCCTTACTCAAAACAGCCCTTGGCAAATGACAGTTGTTAAATACATACTTATAGATTGATCTCATTTTTTGATAAAGCACACATTTAAATTGAAGTGTTTTAATTTCAGGTTCTTCCTTTGCTTTCCTTTACTACCTAGTCAAAGTGTAGCAATGTTTTTCTGTTTTTTGAGACACACTCAGGAATGCTGAGAAGTTAATCTTGGCTCTGTGCTCAGCACTCACTATTGACAGACTCAGGGAATCTAGGGGAAATCAGGAATTGAACCTGGGTCAAGGCACGCAAACATTTTCAAGCACACCTTCAGGAATATTATAGACTGACAAGTCTAAACTTTTAGTTCACAGGGGGAGGAGAGAGTCAGAGACTGACCTGGACTTGGCCTGGATACACTACTCATTGACTGCAAAGGCAAAGCTGGAACTGAAATGCTGACTCTGAGTTTATGTATTTCCACCCTGATTTGTGACTTTGGTACCAGCAGTCATTTAATTCTTTGCAAATTGTCTTTACTTGCTGGGATTGCCAGAGAAGTTAATACCATCTGAGGACTGCTTTTATTGTTGGGACCAGAATTCTGAACAAGGAGGGACTCCATTTTGTAAAGGACACATGACAGGCTTCTTCACAATTTCTGATCAGGGACAGATGCAATTTTGTAAGTACATATGGTATAAGCCACATGTTATGCCTTCACAAGTCTATTTCCATAGACTCCTCCCCATACCAGGTAACTTATCAGGAAAGGACAAGAGAGTAGTAGGAAGGTACCCCTAGATAAGGGCGAACCATTTTAAGGATCATCAGAAAGCTGGAACCTCCTTATAGCCCTTTCCTATATAATCTTCCTCATGACCTTGGGTGGGGCTCATCCCCTTTAGGGGAATGACCCTGGCTGGCCAGGCTGGGGGCTTTGTTGGCAGATGGATTAAAGTATAAAACTTTATTCCAGTTGTGTGGTCTCGTCCTTCTACTCTAGAACCTTACATTATTTAAAAAAAAAAATTACCAACAAACCTACTCTCCGAGGAAAAATTGCCACCAGTTGTAGACCACATAACCTCCATGTATGTGATAGGTTATATGCTTTGTTTTGTTTTGTTTTTGTTTGTTTGCTTGGTTTGAGGGGTTATTTTGGGGTGGCCATGTCCCTGTATCTTAATTCAAATCAGAACTGTATTTTATTTTATTATTTTTTTTAAAAAATTTGCTTTTGAAATTAAAAAAAATAGAAGATTCAATTGTGTTGGTAGATGTAAAAAAAAAATCCATGAGTTGGGTGAGACCAAGATAAGCACTGTGCTTCTAGTTCATTAGGCCTACAGTCCAATGAAGTAGGGTAGCAACAGAGAAATAATACACCAATCCAGTGAGATAAAGTTTCATTGGAGTTAGTCTGCTTTTTGCCTCATGGCTTTTCTCTGCTATGTGCCCTTTTTTCATCTCCCAGACAAAACTCCTTTCTTTTATTAGAACCAACACCCAACCCCAAGTGGGGAAAGGTCATCAGATACAAAGACAACTAATGTGGGCTTTTACCTGTCAACGGATCTTTGCTAGGCTTTTACTTAGGTTTATTTTACAGGTAGATTTTTTGAGATGGCACTCATCTGAGAGAAGTCTGGGTTCTAAGATTTAGTGGGAGATAGTGTTAGTGGGAAGAGAAAAATTTGACAAGAATTGTGTGCATCTGTGTGATAATTATGCATGTGTATGCTTCATTCATTGAGTCATCAATATAGTTTTGAATAGTAGGTGCCTTATTTTAAAAATATATGTGCCTTTCTACATACATAATTTTCTAGTGCATATTATAATTTGCTTGCAGCATGTGTGTGTATTTATTGGAGCATGATCATTTGTGTCCGTGAGAGAGTTATGAGCTCTTAGTAGGTGCCATTTATGCAAAGAATATTGAAGTAGTATGTTCATATGCATGTATCTCTCTTTTTGTTTTGTCTTTATTTTTCCCACAACTTTACATTGCATGTTTGTGTACCTGAAAATCTAATACCAACCTCAAGAATGGTGTCAGTGTGGAAAAATAATTTAATTGATCATTTGAAAATATAAATGAATGATACTCAGTGACTAGCATGTATGTGTGTGTTCACTGTAGAATGATTGAAAAACCGTACTTGTGAGGAGAGGATTATTCAGTATTTTTGTACTTATGTATATGTTGGTATATGTATTTCTAAGTGGCATGCTGTTGGGACATTTTCCATGTATAGTTTTAATTTAGTGGACTGTACTTTGTCATTAAAATGAAACGTTTGAAAATGACATATGTTTGTGTGTATACGGAGTATATCTTGAAACAAATTTATTTTTATTTTTATGTGAAATTGTTGTCAGGACTCAAAAAAACGGAGAAGCAGTGTCCTTAAAGAGGGATAGAGGTCCTTCAATTATTTAGATCTTTCTCAAATTGTAGACTCATCACATAGCCATTAATTGAATAACAAATAAGGAGAGCAGGTGAGGATTAACAAACAGGTAGAGCAAATGAGATAATTTTTTAAAACCAGATCAATAAAGAGAGGAAAAAGAAAACTACGCTTTTTCTGTGGCAACAAAAATCCACATGGATTTTTTTTTTTTTCTAATGAACACAGTCAGTAAAGAGAAGAAATGGGGACAGCATTGTGCTGAAAAGTCTCTTTTATGTCCAACATCCTCTGGACTATATCCTCTTTATGCTGCCTGCCTTGTTCCTCAGGAGTAATTCTAGTTTGTGATGGCCAAGATAGTAAGACCTTTTATCCTCTTACCTCAACAGTTTGAGAAAAATAACTCAATGTGACACCTCCCCCCCCATCACCCGAAAGGCAAAAAGGAGTGAGAGACAGCAGGTTACTTCTGCTTCGTTGCAGGTGATTTAGAAAAGAAATACCAGGGAGACTCAGAAAATTTTCATTCCATTTCAGAGTGTGCTAATCCTAAGCAGAGTTTAACTGCACATGCTTTGGGGCTGGAAAATTCACTAGATGATTTTTCACTTGCTGGGATGGTGTGGTAGAGAGAGGCTGGAATTGTGCTTTCCCTCCTACTCAATCACAATAAAGCAAAAAAATACTTGCTTTTTAAAACACAATAAACCACCATTTCAGCAATTACATATTCTCCCTGTGGATATTCATAATAGTAGCTATTGGCATATATGCTGCTCTATCTAAATTTTGCATTAGTGCCAGTAAACCAGTTACATGATAGATTTAAGAAGGTAACTGATTTGTTGTCATTCTCTCATTGCAATGTACACTTTGCCATGCTTTCAATGTGGGATGACTTTATTGACCTACCTGACTAAAAGAATATGTTGGAAGTTATCATTTCTGAGGTCTTCTAAGATCTCTTCTGGTTTCTGTTCATGTGGAACGCAGCTTCATGACAAGAATATACAGGACATATGTGAACTTTACTGACCAATTTTAAACTTTGTAGGTGCTCTTGTGTGCATCCTGAAGTAAGTAGCCAGCTGGAGACTAACCTCCAGGTGTCAAATGAAGGCTTTTTAGAAGTGAATATTTCAGTGAGTGTGACTGGGGTTAGAGACACAGATAAGCTTGGGCATACAAAGTAAAATGGTTTCTTGATACTATTAAATGTTGCAATCATTTTTTTCCTCAGCAAAAGAGAATTAGAATTTCAGTGTGAAAAATCAACAGAACACATCTGAGTCACTGCCATTGTTCAAAGTCACAGTCATTTACTGTACTTTCCAATTGTTTAAGGCAATGGCCTAGGTAACAGTGCATTCATACTTAGATAATACTCTCCTTTGATTTCCTTTTCACAGACACACACACACACATACACACACACACACACACACTCCACTTTCATAGTCATGTGACTTTTTTTCAAATTTACGTTAATACTTCAGAACACTGTTGCTTTGTTCATGGAATAAATGTCCCAATGAGCTCCTCACTTCATGGATATTTTCCTTCTAATTCTTTTTGATCTGCTCTATTACTATAATTGCATATATAAACCCTTTGGGCACTCAGGTTCAAGTGAAATTCTCATAATTGGTTACAGAGACATTTCTACCTTATTCTGGCTTCATATGAACAAACAAGTTATTCTACCTTTCTTAGTTTGCTTTTTTCTAATCTGTAAAATGGGTTAAAAAAGCTTCCATAAGGAAAATTTTTTATCAAGACTAAGTGGAAGCAAAGGTATCATTGATGGAGACAATGTGAAAATACCAACTATTCTCAAAGTTGAGGACAAAGCCTCAAGGAAGTGGTTGATAGTCAATCACCATTGGGCTATTCTGTCTCAAGTGTCCATAGCTACTCGGGCGCCAGTTCTGTATGCAATCTCTTATGTCATTAGAATAGAGTCCAGGAAAAGAAATAATATGATATGAAAATTTAATATTAAATTTAATTTAATATGATTTCAAATCCCATATTTGTTGATTCAAGTAGGATGTACATCACACATCAGCTATAATGAAGAAAAGGTAGAAGTCATGAACCCTCTTTTTCTGCCCCAGGAAGGGTGTGAAAAATGGGAGTAGGAATGCTCACTGTATGGATAATAAGAATCCAGGAGCATTAGTCCCAGCAGGAGCACTGGTTCCAGTTTCAGCCTCTCCACATCAGTGATGAAGACTGAATTTTTAATTGTGCTAGATTCTCTCTAGCATAATAAGTGCGGTTTTAACATAATGCACTGCGGGATTGAAGTTGTCAGAAAAGCAGGGAGGTAATCTGTGAGACTTCAAAGAAGAGAAGATTGAAGTCTTTTTTTGTGTGTGGCTGGATGAGTCATTTGTCAGCAATGCCAACACACTGTCAGCTCTACAGGGAGCGATGACTGGGCACCCTGGGGGGAGGGCTGGCAAAGGTGTCAACCACCAGTCACCAGAGGCCAAGTGTGGGCTAAGAGTTGTCAGTCACAGTACTCCCTATTCTGACCTGGGTCAGAGGGAAACCGAGGTCAAGGCAGAACATTTAGCATGGCAACCAGGGAACCTGGCACCCTGCCAGTAGGAGGGAGGGGCCTGATGTGATCAGCATTCTCAAAATCAGAGCTGTGATGGCCCAGGAGATTTGCACTTTAAAAGAACTGTAAGAGGGCAACATACAGAAAAAAAGAAAGAAGAATAAAGGGTAAGAACTTTCCTGGTACCTGAAAACGAGACTTTATGGGCAAAGAACTCACAAAAGAATAAAATGGGCATGAAAACCTCTTCTCTATGTCCACTTGCCAAGTCTGGAGGAATGGAAGAAGGGAGCCCAAATAGCTTGAAAATCAGCCTGCTGAATGCCAGTTTGCTCAAACTGCAGAATTCAAGCTTCTTAAACCATTAATCCCCTTCTTAAACCTGGGACCTGCTTCCAGTTACTTACACTTCCACTGACTGCTGTTATCTGACTCCAGGATCTCAGGGCAGACTGCTTGGGAGATCTTGGAGAATTTTGCAGGCTATTGAAGCATGTACTTCTATGATGGTTTCATGCATTCATGGCCTCTTCTCACCCATTTTCCTGCCTCCACTCCAATAATCCCCTCAGGTGTTTCTTCTAGTTCCATGGTTCCTCCCAAGCTCTAGACCCTATCACTAGTGTGATTTCAGTCTTGAGTCAGAAACTTTCTCCCTGAAACTCTGCATTATAGCAGTATATCCTCTTTTTCCTTCCTTTTATGAGTCCAGTTCTTTTCTTGCTGGATATCCATTCATCTTTCAGCTTAGTTGAAATATTAATTCCTTAGAGAAGTTCTTCCTGAACCTTCTAACAATTTCTTCCTGCTACCTCCAATGTGTGTAGGTGTTGTCTTCTATTGCTTGAGCTTTTCTTTGTATTCCTATTAATATTAGCTATACTTCTCTTTTTATTCCCAACTCCTAAATATTAAGGTATGCATCTGTATTTTTTTAGCTACCGACTCTATATGCCTGCCATGTTATATTAAAATAAAAGCTCTCAGGTCTTTCTGTGATGGATATGTAAACAGGTCAATAAAAACATAGCTTATGAGGAATTCTGATGGTCAGAAAAATTTGGGGTGGCATGTACCGAGTAGCAATATTATATCAAGAGATGTCTATAACATGAGGAAAGCAAGAAATAGAGGAATTTTCTTAATGTATTTTCTGCTCCTTTAAATGTTACATTCCATCCACTTTCTGTGATCGCATAGTATGAGGTGATAAAGTCACAGAAGAGTTTCTATCAGACCTAGAGTCGCAAAATATTGAATTAAAATATAGATTCCTAGGCTGCATATCCAACATTTCTGATTCAGTCCATCTGCGACTTGATTTGAGAGTATGCATTTTTTTGCAAGTACCCATAGAAATCTAATTCAGCTGGTTCAAGAATCTCACTTTCAGAAAGAGTGCATTAGATCAGTAGCTCTGAGAAACAAGGACTTTGCATTTAACATTTTCAGTTATATACAGGTGTAGTTAAGTGATTAGCTACCCATATTCAGATATTTAAATGATAATTGTACAAAGCATTTGCTGAATAGATAAAAGGATCTTGGTTAGTACATATGCTCAACATTGGTTTAAATTTAAAAGCATCTCCTCATAATTTCTCAATATATGTTAGAGGATCACTGTGGGGTACTGGATTCTGAACAAAGAGGGAAATCATTTTGAAGAACCCACATGTCAAGCTTCCCTTAGATTCTGAACAAGAAGGGATGCCATTTTGTAAGGACCTCATGTGATGCTTTCTCAACCCTATTTCCATTAACACCAACCCAAGCTACCTGGTCATACCAGGTGGCCTTTGGGGGAAGAACAAGAGAGCAATAAGAAGATATCTTACACAACAGCCAATGTTTATTGTTATTGTTTTGTTTTGTTTTGTTTTTTGTTTGTTTGTTTTTGGGTCACACCCAACAGTGCTCTGCACTCAGAAATCATTCCTGGCAGGCTTGGTGGCCCATATGGGACACCAGGGGATCAAACCACCATCCATCCTAGGCTATGAAAGCTAGGCAGACACCTTATGCTCTGAGCCACCGCTTTGGCCCCAAGTTATATTTTTCTACCTGATTTACATTTGAAACCAAAAAGCATTGATTAGTAGTGAAAGTAAATATATATGAGCATAACTTACTGAATGGTATAAGTCTTCATGTGTACTATTAAAATATGTATTTAGTAAAAAAATAAATTATCAAAGAAGTTATTTGTTCTGCAGCCAGGGTAAGACAGATTATTAGTAGAAATTACTAAAACTGTGGCCGGAGCAATAGCACAGCAGTAGAGCATTTGCCTTGCATGT
>PVKC010039073.1:0-12637 GCA_004027635.1 Crocidura indochinensis | reverse complement strand
AAGAAGCGTGAAGAAGAAATAGATATTGACTTAGATGACCCTGAGATCAACCACTTCCCTTTCCCTTTTCATGAGCTGATGGTGTGGGCCGTCCTGATGAAGCGGCAGAAGATGGCTTTGTTCTTCTGGCAACACGGCGAGGAGGCCATGGCCAAGGCCCTGGTGGCTTGTAAGCTCTGCAAGGCAATGGCCCATGAGGCCTCCGAAAATGACATGGTCGATGACATCTCCCAGGAGCTGAATCACAATTCCAGGTTGGCCACCACAACAAAGGGGATGGTCAGGAGAAGGGAAGGGATAGTAGGAGGGTCTCAACTACCCCAAACTTTAAGATAAGGCAATATTTTAATGGTATATTCAAGAGAGTAGACACATGTTATCAATCTTTATGGTATATAGATAAATATATTTTGTTTCACCTCAATTGCCCTGAGGTAGGTTCTGTGGTTGTAAATATTTTACAAATGGAGAAAATGAGAATTTAAGAAACTCATTAAAAGTCATGTAATTGGGGCCCGGGAGATAGCATGGAGGTAAGGCGTTTGCCTTTCATGCAAAAGGTCATCGGTTCAAATCCCGGTGCCCCATATGGTCCCCCGTGCTTGCCAGGAGCAATTTCTGAGCATGGAGCCAGGAGTAACCCCTGAGCATTGCCGGGTGTGACCCCAAAACAAAAACAAACAAAAAAAGTCATGTGCTTATTTAATGCAAAGGTATGTCAAATTAAGAAGACCTATTGTGTTCAAAGAGTTGACTTTGGGGGGAGTTACGTGTAGGTCACACCTGGCATGCTTAGGGGTTACTCCTGTCTCTGAGTTCAAGAATCAATCCAGTAATAAATCCAGAAGGCTATATGGGATACTAAGGATTGAACCCAGGTTTGCTGCAAGCAAGTCATGTGTTCTATCTGCTGTACTATCTTTCCTGCTCCCTTTAAGTGTTTCTTTTGGAGCTGCCTTCTTCACTCATATGACTTATATTGAGAACCTTGAGTCCAGGCTTCATGCTTTGTTTGCTATTCCCCATCAGTCTCACATTATCTGGCACATTGTGCATGTTTTATAGATGTCAGCTATGTCCACAAATGAATAAGCACAGTTGGCCTCAGGAGAAATAGCTAGACAATATAACAGTCTAGTTGAGCATAGCTATTGGTTCCCACCTTTGTCATCCAAATTTCCAAGATAGTCTAAAAACCACTTCCTACCACTCTCTCTTTCAGGGACTTTGGGCAGCTGGCTGTCGAGCTCTTGGACCAGTCCTATAAGCAGGATGAGCAGCTGGCCATGAAACTACTGACGTATGAGCTGAAAAACTGGAGCAATGCAACATGCTTGCAGCTGGCTGTGGCTGCCAAGCACCGAGACTTCATTGCACACACATGCAGCCAGATGTTGCTCACAGACATGTGGATGGGCCGACTCCGCATGCGCAAGAACTCAGGCCTCAAGGTTAGCATACCCAGAAGGTCTCATTGCCTATGAGTACTAGAGGGTTGATTGGAGTATTCAAGCAGAATCAACAGTAGAATTGGGCATTCTCTTATTAATAAAGTCATTCCACATAATAATCTTTCACATGATGGGATTGTTTTAAATATAGAAGAGAGGCTGCCCTGATAAATCAGCACTCTAGAGGTGGCACCTAGACATAAATATGTTTTAGAAGATCTAAAGTGATGGTCACTTGTGTACACCATTAAAGGACCATTGTTCTGATAAGCTATTCCCCTCTGTGAACCTGACCATTCTCCCTGGTTTTTCTTTGCACCATTGCATAAGGAAACATTTTCTCTTATCAGTTAGACTTGAGAAAAATTCCAACTGAAATAAATTATGAGCTAGGTATATGTAAAGACACTGCTTATTATGCAACCACTTTTTAAGTGGAGATTTACAAATTGCAGATCAGTGTATGTAACTTGTATTCATCTGTACTTTTTTTTAAGTAAATACATCTAAATGCTCAAGTAAATCATTAGTGGTGTAATCTGTGGGGTGCAAAGAATATGAAGCTAAATGACATGTGGCTTTGCTTTTTTATACTTTTTTCTATGTAATTTTTTCTAATTAATGTTTTAAATTAAACTGAGGAGTCCAAATGATAGTACAGCAGGTAGGATATTTACCTTACAAACTGATGACCCTGGTTGGATCTGTGGAATCCTATAAAGTCCTTCAAGTCCTGTTAGACATGATTCATGAACTTGGAATAATCCCTGTTTACAGTCTGGTATGGCCCCCAAACAAAGAAATAAAACATTGAACAGAAAAACAGGGAAGAGAATAGAAAGATTGTTCTATAAGTTTTAGAACAATTTAGTTTAGAGTAGAGATTCCTAACCTTACTTGGCCTACCACCACTACTCCTTTTCAGGAAAAAAATATTATTGAGTTGCATCTTAGAAATCTACTTCCTTTAAAAGTATAAGAAAAGTGTGCTTCCAATTTACCTAAGTCTACTAGTGCCCCCCATTGGTTTCAGTGTTCCCAATATAGTATCACCAATTTGGTAAACTATTGCGTTTTGTTTTCATAAATGGCAGGCTCAACATTACCTAGAATATCTCAATCTAGGAAACTCTGAGGTCAATACAAAATGAACAGAGGGCAACAACACCAGAACAATGACTAGTGGCCCATGTAACTACGTAACTAAACCAACATGTCCTCCCCCATTTTCAAACATTTTCCATGACTCTTAACCCAGAACCACCAAAGGTTCCTTAAAATAGGTCAAGGGTGTTCTATGGCCATACTGCTACTAACCACCCAACCCAGCTCTCAGCTCTCAAGACAAGGTGTCAAGTGCCCTAAGTCTGCCAGCATGTCACTTGAAACTTCCTGAGCCTGACAGACAGGATTAGAGTGTGTGGTTTAGAGTCCCCACTCTCCCTTTCCCCTTAACTTACCTCTGTGCTTATGTGTCTTTAAACACAGACCCCCTTTACTGGAGGATGATTTTAGCTTAAGTAACCATGCAAGATCTCTCTTAGCCCTTTATCCTGATTTTGTTTCTTCAGGTAAAGAGTGGGTCCAGGTGAAGAAGACTTGTGCAGGAGAACAGAGGGAAATGGGAGATTTAAGGAACATAATTCAGAGAGTAGTGTCTCCAAACAACAATACACTTATTCCTTGGCAAATGAAGAATGCAATTGCTCTCTCAGGAAAAGGGCCTGCATAAAGACAGATTGACAGCAATGACTACCACATCCATTCTTGGATGTGGCTTGATATATTGATGAGGAAGGCTGCAATTTATATTTAGCCACATTCAAATGTGAGCCACCAGAGGTACAAACTACAGCCATCAACATGTTAGTCATCACAAATCTCCAGCTGCTGGTATCTACATGTATTATCATCACAAGACACTTTAAGCAAGTTGTCTGAACTTGAGAAAAATACAATGTTAGATTTTCTAGCAGCATTTAAAAATAATTTTTGAACCACACCCAGAAATTCTCGGGGTTTACTCCTGGATCTGCATTCAGGAGTATTTCCTTGTGGGTGCCAGGGAACATATGGGATGCCAGGAATCAAACCTGGGCCAACTGCATGTAAGGCAAGCCACCTAACTACCCACTGTGCTATTGCTTTGGCCCCTTTGGACAACATTTTTACAGAGACATTTTGATGGTAAAATGGTGAATCAGGGGGCCAGAGAGACAGCACTTCGGTAGGGAGTTTACTTTGCATGCAGCTGATTCAGGAAGAATGGTGGTTCAAATCCCAGCATCCCATATGGTCCTCCATGCCTGCCAGGAGCGATTTCTAAGCGCACAGCCAGGAGTAACCCTGGGTATGACCAAAAAAACAAAACAAAAAGATGGCAAATCTAAAATTCATGATGTGTGTGTGTTCTTGTATAGAAGAGAAGAGGCAGAGGCAGTAACGGTGGAATATGGGGGTATATTTACAAATAACAGAGAATGCTGTGCAATATAGACCACACTTTCCTTCATAAGTTTTTGTTTTGTTTTTTAGTGTTTTGATTTTTGAATTTTTGGGTGGGTCACATTCAGTGGTACTTAAGGGTTACACCTGGGTCTGCACTCAGGAATCAATCCTGGTGATGCTCACGGGAAATATATGGAATGCCAGGAGTCATCTACCCACATGAAGGCAGGTGTATCCCCCACTGTACTATTTCTCAAGCCCTCCTTCATGAGTTTTCTTAAGAACAACTAAAAGCAGCATATTTTACTAAGAGCACCAGACTAGCACATGGTCAACCCTACTAGACATCGTAGCAACTAAATGCCAATGGCTATACATATGAATTGATTCTACCAAATCCAGTGCTATCTAATGACTAAATGGCAGTCTAATTCTTGACCACTTTTGCCTTACATAGGGTCACACTTTATCCTCGGGCCTTTCAGGTAAAATGACCATTAATTAAGTAAGATATATTTGGTTAACACGCTTTGTTTCTCTGAAGTTGGGCTGAGTTACTGTGAATAATGTTTGTATTTAGTTAGTCAGAGAGCCACATCTGGTATGTGTAATCACATGCACACAGAAACCCCATACCCCAGGCCCTCTAAATCTAAGTAATGACCCTGATCTTCAGCCTTTAAATGTGATTATTATTATTATCATTATTATTGCTTTAGGTAATTCTGGGAATTCTACTTCCTCCTTCAATTCTCAGCTTGGAGTTCAAGAACAAAGATGACATGCCCTATATGTCTCAGGCCCAGGAAATTCATCTCCAAGAGAAAGAACCAGAAGAATCAGAGAAACCCTCAAAGGAAAAAGACGAAGAGGACATGGAACTTACAGTAAGAAAAAACACACAATAAATGGTCCCTGGGAAGAGCCCCCATCCACTTGTTTTGGTAACATGGCTTGAGATGTGAGAACCCTTCAGGTCAGCCTCCCACCAGGGCTTCTTTCATTTAAGTTTTGAGACCAAAATCTTATAAAAACATCCTCCTAGTGAGTGAATAACATGATTATAGGGACATTTCTGCAGGACCACCCAAAGAAATTAAAAAACAAGGCACCCTAAAATTTTCCAAACAACTAATGCTCCTGATTACCCAGTTCAGCTCGTTGTCTTAGCACACAGTGAAGGAGAAAGAAGCCATGACTGGGAGCAGCTGGCTTCCTTGAGCTGAGGCTGCTCCACTGATCAGAAACCTCTGTCTGTCTTGGGGTCAGGCTCACAAATGCAGGACTAATTGAATTTTGAGGTTTGTATGAGAGGTTTTTATTAGCTCTTCCTGGTATAATTATAGCACACGGATGCTTTGTTCTACAGGGGCATGGGGCAGCTGGGCATGGGACATCTTCCCACACCCCCTGCCTGAGCAGCGTGACTGCCACTGGATTGAATCCAAAGTCTAAAAATATCAAATGCTGTGCAAGGGACAAACAAAGCTTTGTAGCTTTGAAGACATCAAGTAACAACTCCACAGGACTTCCTTGCTATCTCCCATCCTCCCTTCCACCCTGGCCATTGACCATGGTGACCCAGAAGTTATAAATTTGAGAAAACAAAAATTGGTTTGGCTCAGGTGACAAAAGATCCTTTGCACTACCATCCTAATGGGACCATCCTGTGAATAGTTCTTCCTTCAGATAAATAAAATTACCTTGCAGCAGGCCTTTCCTAAAAAATAAATCTATTTTTAGACTCAAACTCAGCCTCAGATATAGCAGTGCACATATGTTGTCTGTCTCTGTGTGTGTGTGTATATATATATATATATATATACACACAATATATATATATATATATATATACACACACACACAATACATACACAAACCTCGATCCACTTCTTTGATTGAGTCATCAATCATAGCTTTTTGGCTTGAATGAAATGTCAATGTGTTTCAGTTTCAGAAATCTTCTAAAAAGCCAGTGCGAAAGTGTACTTACCTCTGTGATAGGGATTGCTGGCTGTCTTCTCTAAATATCTTAGAATAATTTTAGTCTTTGAGACTTCTGGGATAGGAAATGGGGTTTTGATGACTAAGCAAACATGGTGGTAGTGAAGCTAACTGTTGAAAATTTCAGTGGGGGGGGGGGAACTGTTCCCTAAAGCCAGAATCTTCTCCTTCACCTACTAGTCAGATTTCAAGCTTCATTTCTTAATCTCTAGTATGAGAGCTGTAATATCATCTGACTCAAGGGGTACATGTGGGGGCTGGGGGGTAGTGCTGGAGGTAGGGTGCCTGCCTTGCCTGCGCTAGCCTAGGACGGACCGCGGTTCTATCTCCCAGTTTCCCATATGATCCCCCAAGCCAGGAGCGACTTCTGAGCGCATAGCCAGGAGTAACCCCTGAGCATCACTGGGTGTGGCCCAAAAACAAAAACAAAAAAAAAAGAAGAAATTCAAGGGGTACATGTAAACTCTGTAGATTAATACTTAGCACAGGCAAACTTTATTCAGTGTTGGCTAATGTTGTTATAATGCTAACTGCTTCTGAATACTGTTCCTCATGGAATCCTCATAGTTATCCCTTGAAGAACTCTTATTAACTCATTTAAAAGCTGAGAAAGTTGAGACTCAGGTTAAATTTCCCGAAGTCATACGGTTGCAAAATTGGGATTAGAATCTAGGCCTGCAGACTGCATTAGTCCCACATTTAACTCATAGGCCAAAGAGGCTTAACATTTTCCATCATAGAGGCTGGGTAGATAATATAAGAGTGATATATATATATCTTATATTATATAAGATAATATAAGCATTGCAAAGCATGCTTCTGACCCCAGTTCCATTTCCAGCACCACCACCAGGAGAAAGGCCTAAGCACTACTGAGTGTAGTTCAAAAGACAACAACAACATACTAAATCAAAATGTAGGTACTAAATTTGACTTGGCTAATCAAGTACCAGTCAGACTTCTGAAATCGAATGACTGTGTCATTGGTACACATCCTAAGGAGGCAGCCAGAAGGGGGATGTGAATTATGTCTGACTGGGGTCTCAAGAAAGAAAACAAAGGAGATGACTCCCTTCTTTTCTTAGTCTACAGCTTTGACAATTGATCCTTTCCTCAAGAAGTCACACTAAAAGATGTATCTCTAGACTGAGTGGAGAATTAACTACACAGACAAGAGACTCTGGGTTTGTTTACTGAAACATTGTGGAAGACTCCACAAAACCACGTATGCCTGAGCTACTTTCCCATAGTTGGCTGAGCTGAGACAAGGAAAGGAAGGGAGAAACTTGTAGGCTGGCAGTATTGGGCATCAGGACATCATCTTTAAACTGAAAGCTTCCTTTTGACTCTTAGGAATTCATTACTACCAGAGCAAGGTCCCAGCTCTTCTAGACAGAATTAGAGAAACCCGTTTATTGAGACTTCTACTCCTTTTATAGGATTGGTATTTGATCTTCTGTGTCATTAATATATATTCTAGTCAATAGAAACTAGTGAAATGCATAATTACCCTTGTCCTTTCCAAAATTATACAGAGTTTCAGCCAGAGTTTGCCTCATTTTAGCAACCATTATGAGCTCAGTCACCTTAAAAAATCTTTCCCAGACTTGGCATCTAAGTGGAACCAGCAAAAATTTTCGAGTTCAAATTGTACAGTTCTGTCTGATTTTGACTATATTCATTCTGCTTTAGGGAATATAGTCAAAAGAATGCTTAACTACAGATAAAAGAAAGCAGTAAAATCAACAAGATAAGCTTCTTAAGCTAGAATTAATGAAATGTTAAAAAAATGGTTTCTTTTCCTTAAATCCATGAAAGACATGAGTTCTAAAGACATGGGGTTCTTCTAAAATCATCTACTTTGTAATATATCTGAATAGTTAAGGCAAAATAAGTTGTGTATTAGTTATTATTTTTATCTAAGCTGCCAGATAAGTTTCTTCAATTAGTTTCAATGTGACCAAAACCTACGTTTTTCTTATAGCCCTTTTGACAAAGTTTTTGACCCTATAGTTTACTTCATTTTATGTAGCTGAAACCCACTCAGCTACCTTAAAACCCAACTCATTGTCCCAATAGCATTGCATTGTTGAGTTGTGTATGTATATATGATAATTATGTTACATAAATTATTAATTACAGAGAGGAAAATATGTAATTTTAGAGTTTCATGAGGTCATTGATCAATATTTATAGAACTCATTGCTGTCTACAAAACTAATCTACCACAGAGATTGACTTAAGTCACTGATCAAAATAAATGCTTCCATTGGCTGGGGTACAAAATGCTATTTATTTATTAACTCAAGATAGCTTTCCAGTCAGAGAGTGCATAAAGGAATGAAAGTCATGTCATCCTCCTCAGAAATCCCATGATTATAAGTAAAATTACTGCTAATTGTTACATCTTTGAATTAAGTTAATCTTTGAAGCCCTGGCAAAAAAATACTTTAAATTAGAATCTGTTTATTTAGGTAAGGTAGTTTGAAATTAGAGTTGTCTAGCATTTGTTCCTGTTTTCAACTTCAATATAATTTATATCTATAATTAGATCTTCAACTTGAAGTTCCTATTCTTAGGACATATTCTTGTCCCAAATACTTATCACTCTCTAAGCAGTTATAAAGTTTCACCCTCGTCACACATTTTATAAAAATTTCACTTCTTAGACACTGTAGAACTAACTTTGTCTTAGGACAGTATTGAATAAAACCCAGAAATTATGCAGTGATAGACCCATAGTAGCATTTGCTGTTCATGTGAGTGGAACAACGGGATGTAGGGTGTATAAATCAGGTAAGGGATGCAACTAAATCACTTTTTAACGGAAAAGTCTGATTTTATTTTAAGATCAGTGGACTGAATACAAACTTTGCATTCAAGAGGCCTAGGTTCAACCAAGATATTGCTGGTATAATTCCCAAATCAAAGCAAAACAAAACAAAAATTAACTTTAAAAAAATAAAAAAGATTCAAATATATGAAAGCTAGTTTAAAATAGTTATAAAAACTATTTGGTAAAAGATGCAAAAGATAACTCACGGGCTTATGAAGCACCCAAAGTAAGTGTGAGGCTGTACATTTAATCCGTGGAGCCCAGTGCATGTATGATATAATCCTGAGAGTCACATTTTCTGGGGGCCTCAGCAAGGGTGATTCAAAATAGAATACAGGCTGGGGAAGTAGCTCAAAGGGTTGGAGCATATGCCAGGCATACAAAGGGCCCAGGGTTCGTCCTCAGCATCACATGACCTCCTGAACACCACCAGGTATAGCTATAGAGTCCTCCAGCACACATGAGTAGTGACTGCCTACACCTCACCCAAAAAAACCCCTAATATCTAATAACTAATGATATTAATTGATTTGGTGACTAACCATTCATGAAGGAACTTCCATTGTCCCCATATGTTGAAGAAACCTAGGTGAAAAGACTTGCCCAAGTGCCATGGAATTCCAAATGTCGAGTTAGGACTCAGTCCCCTTTTGAATTACCCCAATCCTGGAACTCTTGCCTGTTAGGACCTTTGATCCACTTTGGGGTAAGCTAGTGTCTGCCTCTTTTTAAACACTGGCCTCCTTGAGAAATGCTCACTTATTAAAGTTATTGTTACTTCTGGCATTGGAATGAATGAGAAGAAAATAATTTCTTGCTTAAGAAAAATCTATAGTAGTTTGGATATGAGGGCCTCTCCTGGGCATGCCAGACTTCTAGTCCCAACTGGTCAACTCCTGAAGGGAGTATGGAGAAGAACACAGGCCAGCAGGTATATAGGTTTTATAGCAAACCTAATTATATGCCAAAGGGCTGTAGAAATATTCCTAACTTCCTGCAACTACAGGCACTTAAACCAACTAAAACTCTTGAATATTCATAATAAATGTTACTGCCCAAATTATCTTTGACTTTAGAGTCCTCTAAATGAGAGATACTAAATTCAAAACCACACCAACTTGTCTCTCTCTCTCTCTCTCTCTCTCTCTCTCTCTCTATATATATATATATATATATATATATATATATATATATATATATATATATATATATATATAATATGAAGGGAGTGTAAGAGGAAAGGTTGATTCTTGGCTTTCCAGGCTGTATATTTTATATCTCAGAAGGGACTTCCCCTGTCATCTATAGTTCAGAGGCCCCAGGATGGAAGAAAGGAGAGTAGTCAAGAAGTCAATCTCCCCAAGATCTTCCCTCATAAACAAAACCACCAATCAAAGAATCAACCCCTTAATGAGCAGCCCTTTGCTTCTACCTATATTGATATCTATATTGATATATTGATCTGTCTATCTATAGATATCTATATCTATATTAATATATTGATATTTATACTGATATCTATATATAAATAGATATATCTATATTCTATCTATATTGTTAATACCCTACAGGAAAAGCACATGTACATCTCCAAAAACACTTGAACCAAACTCTTGAATTCCAAGAGCATTGTTTTGTTGCTATTTTTGCTCATAATATAATGTTTTCACAGTTACAAAGTTGTTCACGATTGAAAAATACTGATTTTTTTGGTAAAATATTGTAAAATACTCTTCACCAGTGCATTTCTCCCATCACCAATGTGCCCAGTTTCTCTTCTGCCCTCTTCCCTGCCTGCCTCTTTGACAGATATTTATTTTCTCTCTGAGAGTATCTTTCCTTGTCTATGAACTGAATGTGATAAGCTTCATGCTTTCCAGAGCCCCACCAGTATGTTATTGATTCTTTTCCATTGTAGGCAATGTTGGGAAGAAACAGCGGGGAGTCCTCCAGGAAGAAGGATGAAGAGGAAGTTCAGAGCAGACACCGATTAATCCCCTTGGGCAGAAAAATCTATGAATTCTATAATGCACCAATTGTGAAGTTCTGGTTCTACACGGTAAGTCATCTATCCTTTGTTTCTCACTAATAAGTAAGTGAAGAGAACCCAGGTCACTGCTTCCTATGCTTGGGCAGTTTCCTTAACCACTCACCTAAGGTCAAAAATCTAACCCAGGCAGGGAAAAAACCCTGGCCTTGTTTTCCCAATAGCTTGCAAGATGTGTGGAGTTTGTGAGGCACTCCACACATGGTTCCTGCATTTTCCTCCTCAAAGAAAAGAGAGGAAAGGGTAAAATTGAGAACAAACAAAAATAGAGGTGAGATGAGATGTAAAGATAAGATGCACACGAATAGAGTCTAGCATGGAAAACAAAACATCTTTACAAAACATCTTTGTGTTCTGGGTGGATAAATGTTAGATCAGGAACTTTCTGTTTAGAGGCTAGTTCTGGGCTTGGGGTACATTTGGGGTGTTAGGGTTGAATAGAATGTTAGAAAGTAAAACTATTAGCCTTTGAGAACAGCTTTCTAGCTCTTGAGAATTGCCTTAGGAGCCAAAGCTGGCACATGCCATCCCTACTGATACCCACAAACTGTTACAGTCAATCAAAATCATTGTTGGTATCATGGGGGGTCAACAGAAAGAAAGAGAGGATGAAGGAAGGAAGGAAGGAAGGAAGAGAGGAGAGAGAGGAGAGGTAGGGGGAGGAGGGAAGGGCAGAAGAAAGAAAGAAAATGTGTGTGTGTGTGTGTGTGCGTGTATTGTGTGAATTGTGTGCTAACATTTGAGCATTTCTTTCTTCACTCAAGACTTTCTCAGCCTCAGTACTAGTGACATTGGGCCAGAGCTTTTCTTGGTGGAGAGTGTTGCCTTATGTCTTAGAATCACCTTTATAGCATTCCCAGCATCTGGTCACCAAATGCCAATAGACCTACAAATGTGACAACTAGAATGTCTTCAGACATTTCCAAATGTCAGATGAGGGGAAATCATCCTAATTAATAAACACACTATAGAAAGAGGAAAATAGATCAAAATGTAAATAGATTTTTTTTAGTGAAGTAAAAACTCAAATGATTAATTTAAAAAAGAAAAGAAATTCTTCCTCAGAGAAAACAACTAAGGCAGGCAAAAATAATCCCTATTTATAGAGATGATGCTGTTCTATATTCTTTCTACCTTGCAGAAAACAACTGAGTGGTGACATGCAGGTACTCTGGAGTCAGACAGCCTTGGTAGGAACTAGTCTGTGCCTCCTAGTTTCATAGTGCAACCATAAGCAAATTACTTTAACACTCTGTCCCCAGGTTCCTTAAGAAGGGGCATAAAAATAGAACTTATTTGTAGGGTTTAATAGAAATTAAGCATATTAAAATACAAAAAGCACTAAGAACAGTGCCTGGAACATAGAAGCACAATACAGCTACAACTACTGTTACTCCTAGACTACTGGTTTGATACATCAATATTCAGTATTTTATTCACCCATAATTCATTCATCAAATATCTACCATGAGATGCTCTTTGGTGCTTTATATATTCATGTCTATTATCAATCAATTATATACATATATATTTTCTGGAAACTAACACTACTTTTACTAAGATTCTGTTTTCCTTGCACTTTACTTCCAGGTTCTGTCCTTCTTCTTACACTATAATGCCCCAATTGTTTCAATCTGAAGCAAGGCTTGCAAACTACAACTCACAAGCAAAGTCCAGTCAATTACCTATTGTTTGTGGCCTTTGAGCAAAGAATGGTTTTGTTTCTAAGAAGTAAAAATTTTTAAAAACTTTTCACAGGTGAAAAGTACATTAAATCCTTATTTCAGTGCCCACAAATAGTCTTACTAGAACACAGCCAAAGTTATTGTTTTTGTTTTTGTTTTTTTTTTT
>PVKC010039072.1:0-12628 GCA_004027635.1 Crocidura indochinensis | reverse complement strand
GCTGTTTTCTTATCAAAACATCTTTTATCTCCATTCCCATGACTATTTTTTTCTTTCTAATTTTCTCTTTATCATTAGAATTTAAACACATTCACTCAACACTTAACAATTACAATTTTATAGATAATTGTTTGATGGGACTAGTCAGGCATTGGTGATTCAACCTAGATATTTTATTTATTCACTTCTTTGAAATGTAACCACTGAGTATTCTAGGTTATGTATGGCAAATACTATTTTATTTTTTCCTCTTCATTTTAATGTTTCTCACTTTAGATATTAATTTGTCATCTGAATTATTTTAATTATTATATTTTATATATGGTGGGTTTCTGGAGGCAATATGGGTGCAAGGCAAGCATTTCTATGCTATCACCATCACTATGCTTTGATTTTAATGAACACATACATAATTTGCGTTTAAACATAAACAAGGCTAAATGCTCTCTGGAAACTAGATAATGGTCTTTAATTGATCACCAAAATATACAATCTTGAGATTAGGAGTTAGTAGAGCAGTTAGGGCACATGCCTAGTACATACTACCTCGGGTTCCTTCCCTTGCACCTCATGGCCTCCAGGCTTTACCAGTTATAGCACACCTGGAGCCATCCTAAATACATAAAGCAAAAGAGAACAGAGGCAGTGTCATCTAAGAACAATTTACATAACATTAGGCAGTGATCCAACAAACCTGATACTTTTTATGCCCCAAACTTTTAATTAAAGTTGAATGCTAACAATATAATTTACCTGAACTTGAGTACATACTATACAGTTTTTAAAATTGTATAAAATTACAAATCTTCTTTACAAAGAAATGGTGAGATTTTCCCCAGGCAGAAACAAGAGAAATGGTACTCAAATGCCAGAGGGCATACTTTGCATACAGTGTATTGAGTTCAGTGATCAGCACAGTATGATCCCTAGAACATACCCAGATGTTACCAGAGTGTATTACCTGGGATTGGCCACAGAACAAAGGACAACAAAAAGAGATTTCCCTAGGCATAAAATTTGAAAGCCTACATAGTTAAAAGTTTTATTTCCTAAAATGTTCTTAGGTAAGAGCTAGTTTAAGATACTATATCTAAAATTATGGAGTTTTAAGATACTATGTAAAAAAAAAAGTAATAGGTACTATAAAATATCTACAGTTTTCAATCATAGAAAAGTGAATGTAAGATAAAATTTAAAAAGCTATTTTATTATATTGTTTGCACTTTCACTATGATTTTTTAGAACACACTTTCACTCTTTGTTGTTGTTGTTGTTTTTGTTTTTTGTTCATTTGAAGGGCATAACCTGCAGTGCTCAGAGGTTACTCCTGGTTCTGTGCTCAGAAGTCGCTCCTGGCAGGCTCAGAATACCACAAGTGATGTCGGGGGTCGAACCCAGGTCCATCCAGGGTTGTCCATGCAATGCAAACTCCCTACCACTTTACTATCACTATAGCCCCTTCATTATGATCTTATTGTTTACAAAATTGTTAATGACACATTCTTACATGCATATTCCCAATGCTATACCCACCACTAGAGAGCACTTACCTCCTCTAATAGCATGACCATCCATCTCATTCATAGTCTACATCCCAAACCCATAAAAAAATTTCATAGATCAAAAGGCTAAGGGAAACAGAAAGAACTCGAGAGTTAATCTAAACACTTCTTTGTCTTACTTAGAAAAATAATATGCCATCTAAATTCTAATGTATAATAAAAGATTATATGTTTGATTATGTTGAAAATCCATGTAAATCATTAGAAATAATTTCTTTTTCTTTTAAAACTACTCTCTAAAATTTTGTATCTAGATGACTGTCATAATATTTTGGGTTCATGTAAATAAAAAATGTAGATTCTAAATTAATACGTAGTAAGTGAAGAATTCATTAAATATTGCTACTCGTTTAAAGGTAAAAAATGTTGGTTTAATCATTTCATATTTTGACAGCTTGTGAAGTTTTTATTTCTCATTTCTCATTTCTTGTATTCTCTTCTCCTTTATCTGGCACAGATAATTTGTAGATGAGCCTAATATAATTGAATTTAGAATTAAAAACTGACTCAAACACCTGCATTTAAATTTTAACGTTACCATTTCCTATATAGAAAGCTTTGGTGAAATAACTAAAATTTTATTAACCTCATAATCCTCACCTGAAAAGAAAGGAAAAAATTATATTTGGCTTTATTATATAATATTTATGCAAGGGAATAATTACTAAATATATCAAGACATCTAAAATGCTACTCAATATGTTTTATTTTTGCCCAGCATACACGACATTTAAATTTATTTTAAGTTTAGCAAGAATGTTATAGATTGTAAGACTTTGACATTATTTTTTGTTTGTTTTTCGGCCACACCCATTTGATGCTCATGGGTTACTCCTGGCTAAGCGCTCAGAAATTGCCTCTGGCTTAGGGGACCATATGGGATGCAGGGTGATCGAACTACTGTCCTTCCTTGGCTAGCACTTGCAAGGCAGACACCTTACCTCTAGCGAAACCTCGCAGGCCTGGACATTTTTGTTTTTGTTTTTGTTTTTTGTGGGCCACACTCGGTGACTCTCAAGGGTTACTCCTAGCTCTGTGCTCAGAAATTGCTCCTGGCTTGAGAGACTATACGGGACTCTGGTGTATCGAACCAAAGTTCATGCAAGGCAAATGTGCAAAGTCACGTGCAAGGCACAAGCCCTATTTCTTGCACCACAACTCCAACCCCTTTGACATTTTTAAAGGCATACCAAATATACTAATTCTAGTGTATTTTTTTTTGAGTTTTGACCATGAGTACTTGTCAAATTATATACAATATAGCATTACCTTTCTTCAAAGTTTAAAGTCTTATCTTGGTCAAACAAAGGATATTTTGAGATCGATCATTTCAAGTATTAATTGTAGTGGCAAGACTCTCTAATTAGCCAAGTAATAAAAATATATAGCACTATGTGTGCATATATACATAATTTATATTAGTTATAGGTGTGTTTTTCTTGCTAAGTAATCAATTCTACTGAAGTTTGAAATTTCCTAAATATATAAACTATACAGCATTATTACTATATAATAAGGTAAAATTTAATTAAAAATAAATAAATATTATACATATACATATACATATGTGGGGCTGAAGAGATAGCATGGAGGTAAGGTGTTTGCCTTTCATGCTTAAGGATGGTGGTTTGAATCCCAGCATCCTATGTGGTCAATTTCTGAGCAGAGAGTCAGGAGTAACCACTGAGTGCTGCCAGGTGTGACCCACCCCCCAAAAAAAAATTCATATATATATTATATATATACTTATATATATATAATTGTGTGTGCTTGCTTTAGAAAAAACTTATTAATGTAATCAAAATTATAAATCAATTATGGTGGCATATGTTATTTGCATATGGATTAGAATTTAGAGAAACTGATTAACATTTGTATAAGTGACAAGGGAGCATTCAAGGAGAAAAATATAGTTTTTCAGTATGTAGGAAGAAGGGTATTTGGATCTGATGTAAGAATAATAATAAACAATTATTCATTTAAATGCTCTCTTATTTGTATCCATTAAGGAAACAAATAATACAGCTTTGTCTTTCAACCGTATAAGTAAATAGCAGCACATCATTAAACAGTCAGTGAGACCACTTGATTTTTGTCACCTAATTCAATTTTTTTGCAATAATTTATGTTGTTAGTGAAATACTTAGTAATATGTTACTTTTCTCTGAGTTATGCTCATTTGACAAACATTCAGCTATTGATTTCCTTTCCTGTACATTAAGGGGCAATTTTTTGATATGACGTCAGATTTTTACTACCTTATTGTTCATTTAAAAGTTATCAATTATCCAGGAATATAACATTGAGGAGGTATTTGGTTGCGTTTTATAAGTAATAATAATAATTTAATGATATTTTCTAAATTTCTGAGAACTATCTATCTGTATAATGAGTAGTATAATATTAGAAAAAGTTCTGAGTAGAAGTAACTTGTCTTTTAATAAGATAAGATAGATTGTGATTAATGAAAAAAAATAAGTTTCTTAGTGCAGATTTTGATTTTTGGTTTGTGGTCGAAAGATTGGCTCTGAGGTTTGACTCCTACCTTTGTGTTCAGAAGTCTTTTTACTATTTCTTTGGTCCCCATAGAAGATATATTATTGAAATGTTTATTGAATAAAAAATATATGGTCATTTCTTAAATTAATTATTATAATTTACAATAGTTAAATCAAGGGCATTATATAAATTATATTTATTCTACATACAACATGTGTCATATATATCATGTGATCTATATCTTAACATTAGTCAATTTTATTATTCTTATTTAATCTAATAGCATCAATTTGTATCTCTTTCCTTTTTCATCTTATCAATTGACTTGGATTAATCATTTTATAACTATAAAATATGTGATTTAAAATAATTTCCTTTTCTTCCTTTCAGGGAAATCTTGAGGAGTTTGACACTTTTCATTCTCCAGTCATTAAGTTTTGTGTGAGAGAAAGCTATACATTGGTAAGTTTCAATTATCCCAACTGCTTCCTCTCAAAATTCTATTTTATAATATCTGTAATTTGATAGTAATACAGAAAAACCAAGCTTAAATATATGTCAGCATTTTTGCATGATAAGAGAATGTCTTTTTAACCCTAAATTTGTGACATTGAAACTTTCGTTTTGCAAGTTATTAAAATCTAAAGAAAATCTTTCAATTACATTTAGTAATTAAAGAGGAAATAAGCATGTGATACATTTTTTTCAAAATTTTGATAGTATTTTTATTGTATCTTTATATTATTTTGATATTATAGCATACAAACAATAGGTGGATATGCATCCATGAAGTGATCTGATATTGCAGTCTAATAAAAGCTAATAAATCCACTATCTCTGTGCAATATATAATAATATTTTAGTTATAATATTAAAATATTCTTATGTATTCCTAAGTCATATATAGTAACTTGTTAAAATATCTAATTTTCTCTCGTATATATGCAGAACTTTAATGTATCCTGATATTATTTTGTGAATAGGATTCCATTCAACTAATTTTCTCTCTGTTTATGTTTCTCTGTATTTTTTCTCATTGTCTTTTTCAAGCACACACATCCATTCATTGATTCATTCACTTATAACAATATCAAAGGTCCTTAGAGACATTAGATGGGAATGCTACGTTTTACCTTGCACGGAGCTGACCATTGTTCCATGCCTAGAACCAAATATAATGAATGCCCCAAACATTGCCATTAGTAATCCCTGAGCACAGAGCCAAGTGTAAGTCCTGAACATAGACAGTTGTGCCTGAAAACACCCCTGAACCCAAATATAGCAAAATAATCATCATATCCAGGGAACCATTAGTTTAATTCAGCTTTTCCAATTTTTTTAAACTAGTTTCTGGGGCACACTATGATCTCCTGAAGTTACTTATTGTTTTTTTTTGTGGTGGTGTTTTAAGTTTGTTTATTTTTAATATATGTCTTGGACAACATCTGGAAGTGTTTTGGCTTTGCACTCAGAAATTATTCCTAGTGGTGCTCTGGGGATGATATGGGAGTTCTGGGGATTGAATCCCAGTTGACTGTATGCAATACAAATGTTCTACCAACTGTACTAGTCCTATGGCCCTATCCTAAAGATTTTGAAGAAATAATCAACTAAAATGCTTAGTATGGATTTATATGACATTTATAAATTGTGTACACTTTAAAACATTAAATATAAACCATAACTAAAAATGTCATATAAAATTGTAGAAACTGAGTAGAACAATGTAAATTCCAGTCTTATAAAAACTCTGAATTGTCTAATATGTCAATTCTTTATAAATTATACTGTTCATTGGTAACCAATTGCTAAGACACTAAGAAAATAATTTAAATTTTAGGTTAAATGGAATACTACATGTTATGTAGTATTATGTAGTTAATTATGTTTTGACACTTCAAGAGTGTGTGAATACATGTCTATATGGTTATATGTTGTGTGATAGTATGCAGAATTTATAAATTCAGGATTGCCTGGATCAAGATTTTGCAGTCACTGCTATTCATTCTTTTGAAACTTTATGGAATAGAAGAATTCATATGATTTATGTTTCTGACTAAAAAAAGTAAAATGAATTCCTGTGTAAGATGGTAACTTTGAAGATAACTTGTCAAGTTGAAATCTTGGAAAAAATAAATCCCTGTCATTTGCAGTCACCATATAATAAAAGTATTTATTCATAAGCATCCCATATTTTCTAAATAGGGTCCATATTAATAGTTTACCTGATATTATACTATGAGGAAAGAGAAGAATATTAATCAGTTATGGTTAAAACGTACTTAACCAAATTGTTTTAACATGTGTAAATCAATATTCTATAAAACTTGTTTTCACAATACATCATGTAACTTTTTTGCTACTAAGTATAAAACAAAAATCTTTGACCCTATTTTTTTATAACTTGAGCTCAATATTAATTGTAGTCAAGTCTCAGTTTAGTGTTGAAGACAGGCTTAGTGATAGGTGGTTAGATTCTAATAGCAAATTCAAGACTTTCCAGATAAACCAACCTTCACCAAATGTTCAGTCTAAAAGCATTTGTAATCATTGATTTCAATTATTTGAGCTCTTGTCTATTTCAGTAACCTAACACTCCAGAACCTTTAGTAATCCATTTAAACGCTTTTACTCAGGAACAAATTATCTATCTCTAGTCTTTTTGAAAGTAAATAAAAAATATAAACTTATGTAAAATCCCTGTTGAAATATGAATTTATTTCATTTATACTATAGTTTTAACAGACAAATCTAGTAAACTGTCAAAAATTAAAAATAAAAAGACTTGTCTGGGAAAAAACTCAATGAATCCTTAATGATTCCTATTGATCATGGCTTTCATCACAAGCCACCCAGCTGATAGATGACTTATTTAAATTCAGGGACATTTGGGGATCAATTTCTGCTTCACCAAGTCATAGCAAATGTAATCTAGCTAGTTTCTCTATACTTAGACCTGAGAATTTGTCATGACTTTCCTCTAGGGAAACAGAAAGAAAGAGCAGCAATAAATTTTGCTTTTTCATTTTGAATTGAATTTTTCCTGTTCAGTGTTCTGAGCAGTCAGCGACTTCATAAAGGCATCTGAGTTGTATGTTATTGAAAAAAGAATGAAAAAAGGAGAGGTTATTTTCTACAGTCTTGTAACACAGATGGAAATTTAAGAAACTTTATAGTCATTGTTACTGGTAAAAATCACAAGCCATAGAATTCCATGGTAAAGATAAAATGACATATAAGAATAGCAATTTGGTTGGTTTCTCTCTTAATTTGGTATTTCATATGTATTATTCAAGATGCAAGAACACCAATCACAAAATTTAATGTTTTAAGTTCTATAAATGGGCAAATGGATGGTAAGACTCATAATATATCCTAATTTTTCACTTTTACACAGTGTTTCCCCAAAATTAATCTAAAGAATATCACGGATTGTTTTCTCACAGATGTTATTATATCTCATTGAGTTTTTGTGATTTCTAACTCTGGATAGATGTAAAATAATACAGGAATACAGAAAAATTGTGATGTGTATTCTAAGTCATTCAAAATTTTAAGTGTAAACTAAATTACCAGAAACAAAATGACAATAGTATATATGAAAAATGCTAAAGTCTAAATAAAGTACAAAAATAATACTCTTAAATTGTAGCGAAATTGCTTTTTTTTTTTTTTTTTTTTGGTATTTGGGCCACACCCGGTGACGCTCAGGGGTTACTCCTGGCTATTCGCTCAGAAGTCGCTCCTGGCAGGCACGGGGGACCATACTGGGAACCGGGGGATCGAACCGCGGTCTGTCCTAGGTTAGCACAGGCAAGGCAGGCACCTTATCTCCAGCACCACCGTCTGGCCCCACGAAACTGCTTTTTAATTGAATTATTTTTATTATGACAATAAGCTCAAACTCAATCATTTAATATTAATATTTTTTCTTATCCTTAACTATGATTCATGTACTTTTTAGAAACTATATTATTTTCATAAATATAGATTCATAATTCATGTAAGTTTTAGAATATATACTTTTTCCATATAACCATGTCAAATTTAATGCTTAGATTATTTCCATCATATAATAACATCAACAAGAAGAAAAGTATTTGTTATATATGCAATAATGATTCAGACCAGATGAGCCTTAAAAATGCTTCTGAAGAGAATTCGTTTTTATTTATTTTTTTCTTTTTTACTTTTTGGGAATGGTATACTTTCTGAAAGATTTGAGGATAAACATATTCACTAGACTTTTACTATTGAGTTAGTGCTAGCAGTCCACATACCTTTTAAACACATAAGTAGGCACTATTGACTCAATAATATCGTGAGTCATAGTTCAGTATAAAATATTCGTAGGTTCTTTAGGTTCAAGGAAAATCATTTTCTGGGTAGTCCTTTATTATTGAAAATTCTCATTCTGTATGATTTTCTCTTATTTTCTTAGTAAAGAATAATTTCATAGTCCTTTATGGACATATATGTGTAGTAGCAAGGAACTGAAAAATGTTTGAGATACTATCACTCCACTAGTTCAAAGGTAGTACTGATATCTGCTAATAGGCAGAGCACCTACTGATGACTTGTAATCAATGATTTCTGAGATATTGGATTCAGCATCTCTCTGAGATTGCTTTTCTTCTTTTCTTGAAAATGGTGCCATTTGTAATATCATATTCAGGACATTATCTTTTATGATTCCCGTATTAGGTATTGTGCTTTTCTGAACTATGAAGTACATGAGTTCATGGAATGGTTTTCTGGACCAGCACCATGTTTGAAATTCACCTGGGGGAGGCTCTAATACTGCCCTGGTACCAACTTGTTCCAGAGTAGATTTATATGACATCCTGGTGATGAGGAAATCATCAGCAACTTGCTCTAAGGGCAGGTGGCCTTGCTACCTAATGCTAAGATGTACTCAAAGACGCTCTGTGACACCCCAGCTTCAACATAAAATTTGCACAAAAAGCAAGATCTCTAATTACAAAAGTCAGACTGACAACTGCAACTGAGTTGAACTTTTCTGGGACCATGAAGAAAGACTTGGAGTTAGACAATCAGTATGCCTCGAGCCTGTAGTCTATCTTATGACAATGTGTTTTATGATAGAGACAACCTGTTTTTGTAGGCAAAGGGTATTACAATTCTAATTTCCCCAATATTTACGGCACCTATACAAATCAAAAGAAAAAAACCTGCCACACCTCTTTCTTTAAATTATTTTATTTATATCTTCTAATTAGGGCCTCCCATTTTTTTCATAGAACCTTGGGAATAACTTTGCTTTACCGCATATTTCTATGTCTTCCTACAAATTGAGAAAAGAAAAACAAGTGGATGGGGCCTGGCAACCAAGCAGTATCTGGTGCATTGGTGGAAAAACAATGGTCAGAACTAAATACCCGAAGCCAAAGTCAAAAATGATAGAATTAAGAGAACCAAACTATAACAATTTAAACACAAAATGGACCTGTTACACTGATAAACTAGGCTCTAAAGGTGGAGGTAAGCGATATATGTTGGGAACTCTGGTGGAAGAAGTTCAACTCTGGTGGTGAGAATGGCTCTAATTCACTGTCATTATGTGCCTGAAATATAAATATGAAAGGTTGTAATTTAAAAAATAAAGACGAGTTCAAATTTTTGTATTTTTATCAAATTAAATTGTATAAAATGTATGACATTTTACATCTGAATATAAATCATATGCTACCACTTTTTAAATATAAATTTAGAAAGACCAAATACTGTTTGATAGCCTATCCATCTCTTTCTACTCCCAAATTTAATGCTTCTGATTTTACTTTAGCTGTTTTGATCATTAAACTGTTTTTTCCATTTTGTCACTATTTAATTTTTATTACCCTAAGGAATTTTGGTTACCCCTAAAATGCATGGTATGAAATTGATGATTCATATTATTCTCTAACTTCCTTTTAACTGAATTATTCTCCTCACAGTCTATCATGTGAGATTTTTACAAACCTAACTATATTTCTGGAGTCTGGCTTATATCAATAGTCAGCGTGAACTGAATTAATAGAAAGAATTACCCCTTTTTATTTATTCTACAAAGGCCAACTCTCTGGAGGAATGCTTTATTGTTGCAGACAATACATCCCCTGGTTTGCTGGCTGCCCTTAATGGGATGTTAAAATCGATTGAAACAATTTCTCTGTCACCTGAGAAGCACTGTCGGTTTTGCGGTCTGCTACAATATCACATCCATCTTGTGTTCTTTTAAAAAAAATTTTTATATCACTAAACCAAGTGTCTTCCTTGCTTACAAGACCACAGCTTCCTTTTTTCTGAGGAAACAGTTCTTGTAAATGTGTAATCTACCTGGAATCCAGGCAGACTTACCCATTGTGGTTGAGTGGTTGTGTCAATGGCATGAAAGATAATACTGAGCATAGTAAGAACAACATAGAAATGTATGGAGGGGAATTTCTGCATGACTGAAATTAATCAGTGCTGCAGTACTAAGGGAAGAGTGCCCCCTTGTGAATTCAGTTTCATTCTTATAAACACTGTTCTAATTCTATTATTCAATTTCAAATAGAAAATAAATAAAAGCACCTGTACTAAACTTTATGTTAAATATGCTAGCAACTATCTATATACTTTAAAAATTCAGACATTTTATTTTTTTCTAATAAGTTTATCTTAGTACAAACTATATCAAATCATACAAGAACTTTAAAATTCATTGTTTTGGAACTTGACAGATACTACATCAAATAAGTGGTTTGACTTGCACTCAATACCCGGACATAAGCCCAGAGTATCCCTCATGTGGGCCAAATATGAGTAAATATATCTGATAAAATGCATTATACCTTTCTAGTCCTTGGATTAGTTTGAGTTCACTCCTTATTGCTAACTTTGGGCTATTTGAAGTTTAGTAAGGGTGGAATTATTAGCTTCTTTTTCATACTTACTTAGATCTTTGTGTTTCAAGCTCTCCAACTTGCCACAGGCCCTTTGTTTCAAAGTTCTTAGCTTTGGGACTTGATGAGAAGTCCCAAAGACCTTCACTAAAGGATATTGGCCTAAAATACTTATTAAGAGCTGATTCTTTTATACTTAGTATATCTGCAGTTTCTCAAGACCTTGGTGAACTCTGCAAATATACACCACTGCTTTTGTATAAGTAAGAAAGCTTTATGAATCATTGTTTAAATAAGAGGTATAGGCCACTATGATTAAAATAAAAACTATATTTAGAAAAAGAAACTAAAAAAAAGAAATTACGTACAATTTGCATATCTCCCTTGAGGATGTGGCATTGAGTGCTAGAGTGTTACTAGCATACATAAATAACCTAAAATATATAAATACTTTGTATTACAACTTTCTGTATTTCCAACCTGATAATAAGCTACCACTTAGAGACCACTTCAAGTATTCTTTGAGCTGTGTCCATCTGTTCTTTTACTCGTCCTTTTCTTCATCCCACCTAACTTTAAAAATATGGTTGTAGAATGTTTTTTGATCTAATGATTAATTAAATATTTGTGGGTTCTTGTTGTTTATTTTTCATAAAATACATCTAATAAAAAAGAGGTGCTCAAACACTTTTGGTCTAATGCTCTTTTTCAGAAAACAAACAAAACAGCAACAACACAATCTGCCTGCCTTCCCTCACTTTCAGAAACAATTTTAAATATATATATATATATATATATAAAATATTACATTCATCTGTTGCTCATGTCCTGAGTCCAAGAGAGTGATGTTACTTGCTTTGAGAAATGGAGAAACTTTGTTTAGAAAATACAAATATCTGATATTGTAATTAACATTCTTTCTTTTTATCTACCTGAGGTTTATTTTTCTCTGTTCTGTAAGGAAACTTATATCATCTTTTATAAGTCCCAAAAATGACATTGAGATGTTATCCAAACTATAACATAGGTAATTAATTAGTTACCTCTAGGCTATTCTTTGAATTATTTTCTTTTGTTTTGGGATTAGGAGATTATAGCCAAATACCTGAAAAGTCATTAAAGAATGCCTATAAACCAATCACTCCACGCAAATCCTCTTCAAAGATAATCTAGTTCTTTTTTTTTTAATCTGGATGAGGAATTTAAAAATTACATATATTTTCAATTACCTAAAAATTAGTCAAACATTGCTTAGGGTTGAGAATGTGCTTCATTAAGTAGATATTCTAATTCATTTTTACCTGTACAAAAAAATCTGAAATAACTATGAATTATTTTAGAATGAGTGAAAATTATGAGTGATGTACTATCTGCATTTAAATTTGTCTGTTACTACTTTGTGTTATGGTTACATTCAAATGAACATTTCTAATATCTGTCATACTCAGATGAAATTTTTCACTATTTCTAAAATGTCAAAATTTCTATAAGGAGCTGGAGAAAAGTGGAAATGAGTGAGAACATCTGAGATGAAGCACTTAGAACGAGCAAATTGGGACACTTGATTGCAGTGCTGAATTTAATATAGATTTTATCATTTTAAAGGTAGGATATTATGAGTTAATTATGCAATTACTATAAAAGGTTGTGAATTTATAGTCAGAAAAAGTTCGGTTTATA
>PVKC010039071.1:0-12629 GCA_004027635.1 Crocidura indochinensis | reverse complement strand
TGCTTACTTTCCATTCAGAGACTCTGGAATCATCTAGTTAAACAGGCTCAGCTTTGTATCCCTGCCTGAGAATATTTTTCACCAAAGCCAAAAAACACCTGCTCAGCACACAAGGTGGTAAGAAGTGCTATTTACATCAGGTAGTGATAACTGCCTTGTCCTCTTGTCAAAAAATAGAACAATATTTTATAACACAATATAGTAGAATGAATTGAAAACTGGTTTTGGTTTTATGAGATTAGCATTCCTGTCTCCCTCTAATGATGGCTCTTGAAAAGACAAACCTCTGTACTCCTCCAGTTTACCTCTTACTAGATAAGAGGAACAGAGCTTGTGTGTGGGGAGGATGTTTCATCACACCCAGCAGTGCTCAAGGGATATATTCCTGGCTCTGTGCCCAGGAGTTACTCAGTTGATCACATATGGTGCCAGAGTTTCAAACCAAGATTGTGATTGACATAACCAAATCAAACGCGTGCTTTTACTTCCTGTAAAAGAGCTCAAGGTCTTAGAACTATAGTTCTTCTTTTTTTCTTACATTTTTATTGTGGTAAAAGTGAATTACAAATCTTTCACAGTAATATTTAAGGCAATAGTGACAATGAATGAGGGGCATTCCCACCACCAGTGTTGTCCTCCCTCTGTCCCTGTTCCCAACATGCATCCCACATCTCCCTCTTTTACCCCCCATAATGCTAGAGGAACTGTTCCCCACTTGTACAGTTTGTTGTAGATTGGGTATCGATTTTGTTGTCATTGACTCTGGATTTGGTATTCAAGTCTGATCATTTTTTATTTTCACCAAATGAACATCTGATACCATGGAGGGGGAGACAAACAAAAAAAGAGAAAAACTAGGAGGTCTAGTTTCTAAATATCCATTTAGAAGAAGGAAGGGAATAAAGAAGAAAAAGGTAACAAAACAACACAAAAACAAAAACAATAAGGGAGTAACAACAAAAGTACAAAAAAGAATAAAAAAAGAATAAACCAAAAAATGAAAACCATCAGCTATGGCAAAAAAAACAACAACAACAACAACAACACAACTTAAGTGCTTTTCCAAACTTTCTTCAAAAATAGCAAAAAAAAATATCTTCCCAACCATTTTCCCTCCCTTTGCTATTGTTTTGGTGGCTGGGGCTGGAGTGGGAGGTGTCACACACTTGCCTGGCTGTACTGCTCTTTTTGTGGTGCTGGTGGTGCTTCCTGGAGGTCACATTCCTTTAGTTCTGGTGATTTGAAGTGGCTGTGGTTTTCATGAATTTGCTCACCAGGGTCATACTTCCTGGCCCAACAATTGATGCCCCAACAAATTTTTATTGCATTTATCACTACAGAATCCATGACTTTTTTTGTTTTTTGGGTCACACCCGGCAGTGTTCAGGAGTTACTCCTGGCTCTAAGTTCAGAAATCGCTTCTGGCAGGCTTGGGGCACCATATGGGATGCCAGATTCAGTACGCAAGGAAAACGCCCTACCTCCATGCTATCTCTCCGACCCTGAAACCCATGTCTTTTACTTGTGCTCATACACCCCTGGCCAGAAATCACTTGCTATGCTGGGATACCTTAGACAGCAGAGCTGCCAAGCACAAACAGCAAGTGTTTGGGACCACACTTAGCACAAGCAACAGCACCAGGCATTGGCATTAAACTCTGGGCTTTAAGCTTGGTGGGCAAATGCTCCACTGAGTTATCCTTCAGATCCCAATGAAAATATTCTTGAGGCTCTATGTGGAATAGTCCCTTGTGACTGTTCATAAAATGAGTAACTTTGCTTACGAATAAGGTTAGCCTTCTATTTACTGGAGAATGGAAATCTAATGGCGAACCATCTGGCTCAATTCACACCTGTCATCCACTAAATGATCATTTAATTTAGCATATATTGCTATAAGTGATTGAGTATTTGCGTGAAAATTTCCAGATATTACTTGTTATAATTTTAGAGATTATTACCTCAACCTGAAATTCTGGAATTTTGTTCTTAGATGACACATGTTCACATATTCATTTGTTGCCATTAATTAATTACCACCCTGCATAAAATCCTCTAACAAGCTAATTCTAGGAAAGTATAATTTTTAGCATTTCCCCAATTGTGACTCCTTGCTTTAAGATCCTGTCTAGAAACTAGATTGTCATCAGAACTTCCAATTTCTTAACTCCTTATTTTTATTTAGATAAGTGTCCAGAGTGGCTGGAGTGATAGCACAGTGGAATGCAGACTGCCTTGCACTTGTCTGATGTAAGCACAATCCCCAGCACTCCATATGGTCCCATGAGCACTTTCAGAAGCAATCCCTAAGTTCAGAGACACGAGCAAGCCCTAAGTAATGTCAGGTATAGCCCAAAAACAAAAGCATCAAAAGGGCTAGAGAGAAATACAGGGGTTAAGGCATTGCCATGCACACAGGGCTCAATCCTCAGCACCACAATAGCCTTTCCAAGCACCATCGTAGCCCTTGAATATGTAGCCCCAAACAAAAGTTTCTCTAGGGAACTTCTTTTTTCCCCCCTAATCAGGTTTCGAAGTAGTATGCAGGAGATCTGATAGTTAATTTCACTGAGATTTTGTCATCAGGCTGGCAGACCATGTAGTAACAGGGATGAACTGAGGACTTCTGCATGCTAGACATGTGCTCTGGCACATGTGCTCAGAGTTGCCTCTGAGGAAGAGTTCTGAGTACTAAGTGTGCAGTCATTACCTGCCTTTTTCTATAAAACAACAGAATTTTAATTTTTTGTCTTTTCAACCTTCTATTATGTTGTTTAACTATCTACATAAAAATCATTTAAAGCAACCTCAAATCTTACTGTAGATCAGGCATGATTTAAAATCATGAGTTCTGGTGCCTTGATCTCCTGAGTCTTAGTTTCTTCATTTTAAGTTACTGGGGCCATAATTAATCAGTCTAAGATCTTCCAAATGCTCGGTGCCATAACTGTATGGAATAAATCAAGATTTATTTTAACAGAAAAAGAAATTACCTGCATTTTAAGAAAATTCATTACTGGATGGAATTATTGCAGAAGATGTGGATCTCATTGATCTCAGTGAAATACATTTTCACTTTGCTTCAGCATTTCTGGTTAGTTCTAATCACAGACTGCTGCTCATTGGTTTTCCCTTCTCCTAAGCTACCTACAGGGAAGGGACTTATTTTGAATGTACTATTCTCCATAATAATAGCACTCTTAAATGCAATATTTGCTATCTTGCATGAATACATCTTATTAATATTTCTTGTACTTGCAGGAAAACACATGAATTGTTCCTGCAAGAATGCAAGCAATAATTGAGAGTGATTTGATGGTCAATGACTCTTAACTAAGGGTGAGGGTAAATTCAGTGCTGAAATAAAAAGGAGAACATGTAGTAAAGAAGACGAGGCCTGTGAGTACACTCAACCAAGCAATCTCAACCTCTGTCTGCAATTAAGAGTATCTCAACATTTACTCTAAACCAAATGTTTCAACAAGGAAATAGAGGATAATCATAGGGCAGATAGAAATGTAGGAACCGATATTAAGGGAAAACATCTGACAGCCATTAAGAACATTAATTTCATTCCCAGTACAGTTTAATAATATGTTCCAAATGGGTATTCAAAAAATCATAACAATAGATGATAATGATCAGCTGTACTTTAGAGGGGGCAATGCCATTTTTAGCTTTGTTGCTAACTTGCTTCATCTTTTATAAGCATGATGTGGCCATCTGGGCTTCTCATTTCCCCATCTGCAAGAAAGAGATCCTATCGTTCCCTACAGAAAATCTGCAGGATCTGCTTTAATATTATCCAGTAAATCCCTGGCTGTAAATACAAAGCCAGCAATGAGAAGCTAAAGGCTACTCAGGGAATAAATTTAAGGAAGTGTATTACATATTTAAATTCATAAATAACAATATTTTTAAATAACAATATTTTAATGATGAAGCTAGTTATAATGCATTCACTTTAAATTTTTAAATAGATTAGAACATAGTTATATATTCCAGAACACTTTAATTTATTAAGCTCAATAATTAATATATATTAATCTGTAATATGTAAATTATAAGTCAATTTCTGAAGCAAACTAGCATAATTAATTTTTTTTAATTTTTGGGCCTCACCCAGTGATGCTCAGCGGTAACTATGCTATGTGCTCAGAAATAGCTCCTGGCTTGAGGGGACCATATGGGAAGCAAGGGATCGAACCACCATCCACCACCATCCATCCTGGGTCAGCCACGTTCAAGGCAAATGCCCTACCGCTGCACCATAGCTCCGACCCCTGATTAAACTTAATTTTTAAAAGCAAAACATATGCTACATAATCCCTCAAGTTCAGAATTGGAAATAGTCCCCACATCAGTGCAGTCAAAGAAAAAGCAAACACGACACCTAAAAAAAAAGTAACAAGAATTCTTCCTTCCCTTCCTCTTACTTCCCCTCTCGCTCCCTCCCTCCTTCCTTCCACCTACCCACTTCCCTCCTCCCTCCCTTCCTTCTGTCCTTTTATCCTTCCTGCCTTCCTTCCCTTTCTCCCTCCCTTCCTCTCTCCCTCTCCTCTTCAGAGTTATTTCTGTCTGTTCAGAAGTGACTCTTTATAGTGCTTAAACTACCATAGGTGGTGCCACGGACCAAAGGAAGGTCTTACTTAACTCTTGTACTATCTCTCCATCACAGTGCTTCTCTCAAATTCTTTAATAAATATAAATGTTTTTGGTTATTAAGAAGGTATGGGAGAAAAAAATACTGTTGAAGCAAAGGCATTGCCAGAATAAATGTATATCATTTAAGCACATCAGCAAAGCCATCAATTACTCTGACCCTGAAAACAATATTTCCTTATTTGCACAATTCTCATGATGCTAAGATTAATCTTTTGGGGAGAGAGCCCATATATGGCAGTGCTTAGGGATCACTCTTGGTGAACTCAGTTGCGAAGGGGGTGCCCCGGTTGACTGTGTGCAAGACAAATGTCCTTCCCACTATTCTGTCACTCTGGTTTTTAATTGGATTGTGTATTGCAAAACTTAACAGCTCTTTAAAGTTAATATATATTTTAACGTATACATATATTTTTATTTTAATGGTGATTAAAACAAAATACAATCTCCCACAGAGAAGAACTTATCTCTGTCTTGACATTCATACGTCTCCATATTTCTAATATTGTGTATCATGTAATTTGTGCCCTGATGAGCCAGAGGATACTGCTTCTCTGTATAAGCACCCCTCTATTTTTCCTCCTTTATCTTCCCAATATCATTACAACTTTTTACTAAATCAATATTCAGTATTTACATTTTTAAAACCATTAAAATCCAATCTATAATTATCATTCCTTTCTTACCCTTCATTTCTTCTAATTCTCTTTTCTTCTCTGAGATTCTACCTTTCCGAATCATCCCCTTCTTTTTCTGAAGTGATTGTTCTTTTTTTTGGGGGGGGGGCCACACCCAGTGACGCTCAGAGGTTACTCCTGGCTATTCGCTCAGAAGTCGCTCCTGGCAGGCATGGGGGACCATATGGGAACCGGGGATCGAACCGTGGTCCGCAGGCAAGGCAGCAGGCACCTTACCTCCTGCGCCACCTCCCGGCTCCCTGAAGTGATTGTTCTTAAGTTTTCTGCTCATCTTGAGATTCCCTTCCACACTTTCCTCAGTGTTTCCTTGGTCTCTATCCTGAATGAATTTCTGTCTTCAAAGGTTGCTCTTTCAAGGTTCACAATCCCCATGTTGGAGCACAACATTCAGTTAAACAAGCAGTATAAGGGCAGAAGAAATGGTCACCTTCAGCAAATATCTCTTGTGCTCCATGCTGACTGCTGATTCATACACCGAACAGATCTGTCACCCTACACTCCTCATTCAGCATGATACTGTCGCATGTCACACATCCTGCAGCACCCATTTTTCTTGACTGCCTTGTTGTTTGAGATAATCTTTTGGTAGCTTTTAGAGAGAATATCTGAAAGGTACATTTTTTGAGATTTGCATATGAAAAATAACTTCACATATGACTAACCAGGTTGGAAAATACAGAGTTCTACATTGAAAATAGATTTCCTTCAGAATGTTGACAGTATTGTTCTGTTAAGTTCCGGATGATGGTGAAAAGTTCCCAGACCATTCATATTCCTCACCCTTAATGTGTGATGCTTCTTGCTTTCTGATTGTAGAACCTTTCCTTTGTTGCTGGCATTTTGAAATGTTTACAATGGCAGTATGCCATTTTCATCCAATTGGTTGATACTAAGTTAATTCTTTCAATATTAAAAGCATTCATTCTTCAGTTCTAGGACATTCTTTTGAATTATTTCTTTGAATTTGTCTCCATTTTACCTCTTTTTCTAGAATTTCATTATATGGGTGTTGGATCACCCAGACTATAGACCCTAGAGTCCTCAATTCCCAATGTCATTTCTTTTTCTCTATTTTTGAAATATGGCCTGGAATATTTTCTCAATTTACCTTCTAAATTATTTTTGTTTGTGCCATCACATTTATAAATCCCAAGAGCTCAATTCCATTTGGGGAGAAGGCATTGTCACCCAGTAGTTACAGAGAATACTTACAGCTGGGCTTGGGAAGCCAGTGCTAAGGACAGAATCAGAGGCTTCCATGTGCAAAGTGTGAACTACAGTCCTTTTAACTATCCCTGTTCCCTCTATTTTATATTTTTAATGTTTAATTTGAAGAAATATGTATTCCTTTTGGTGAGGCCAAAACCATATGCAAGACAGTTACTGCTAAGCTGTATCCGAGATCAGTTAGTTCCTATGAGTCTTTGACCTTACATAATAGAGGTTTTCCTCTCATTACTAATATTCCTGGCCTATCTGTTTAAAAGCTAGGGAGGAGGCTGCAGGGGGAGGGGGTTCAGACATCTGAACCCCCTCCCCCTGCGGCCTCCTCTAACCCCGGTAAGACCACCCAGGAGCCACCTCGCAAAAAAGCCCAGACACCCCAACACTGTAGAACCCTTCCATTTGGGAGGGCCAGGGGAGGAATTTAAGTCGGACCACAGGAAAGTGGCCCCTTTCATCAATCAGCACCACCCAGCTTCCTGTGTCCCCTGTCCTGAGGTCTCCTCGGACTCCAGGGAAGAAAGGGAAAGGTTTAAAGGTGAACCATGTGCAAATAGCACCTCCTCTCATCACCACTCACTGTGCCTCGACCATACCAGTCAGAAGTGCATCCTTCTGATCAGGAGATATAAGTGAGATCGGCACATATGCAATCAGGCCATAGCCCATCTATCCCACAAATCCCACTAATACCTTAGGCAAACCAAGTCCAATGCCTTTCTCCTTTAGAAATTTATTGCCCCCCTTGGGGTGCTATAGCCATAGCAATGTCGCTAGCTGAATCTATAAAGTTCGTTGAGGGGAAAAAATAGGCAGAACACTTCAAGATTTATACCTCAAAAAAGTCTTTGATGATAGAATCCCAATGGCAAGAGCTATAGCATTAAACCTAAACAAATGGAACTACATCAAACTGCTTAACATTAGAAGACAGCTAATGAAATGGGAAAATATTCACACTCAACACAACAGATTAAGGGTTGATATCTAGGATATACAAAGCACTCAGAAAGGTTAGCTCCACAAAACCTAATAAAGACATAGAAAAATGGGAAGAAAAAATAAAGACTTCTTGGAGAAAGACCAACATATGGCCAATGGGCACATGAAAAAATGTTCATTGTTACTCATCATTAGAGAAATCCAAATAAAGACAACAATGAGGTACCATTTTACACCAGTGAGAATAACACACATCAAAAATAACAGGACCAATCTCTGTTGGCAGGATGTATTAAGAAAGGAACTCTCATCCATTGGTGGTGGGAATGCTACCTGGTCCAACCCCCTATGGAAAACATTATGGAGGGTTCTCAGTAAACTCAGAATTGAGCTTCAATATGACCCAGCAATCGTACTCCTGAGTATCTATCTCCAAGATAGAAAGACATTCATCCAAAAACTTGTATGCACACCACTATTCATTGCAGCACTCAGCAAAATAGCCAAGATTTGGAATCAATCTAAATGTCCAACAACAGATGAGTAGATTAAGAAGTTGTGGTACTTATACACAATGGAATACTACACAGCAGTTAGAAACAATACAATCATGCAATTTGCAGCAACATGGATATAACTAGAAAATATTGTGTTAAGTGAAGTAAGCCAGAAGAAGGATAAATACAGAATTATAAGACTTATTTGAAGTATTTAGACTATATACCATATATACATAATACTCCATGAAGAAACACAAAGGTTTAAATGGTGGAATCTCCAAACATCACAGGGGCCGGGATATATCGAGAAGCTACCAAATAAAGTGGAAAGGGGGAAACACAAAGCCTCTACTATCTTTTACACCATAAAGAAACTGGCAACAAAGGAAACAACTGTTTAGAGCAAAAAGGTATTCAATCAACCTCTCACTACAAAGGCCTATAATAAAATATTTTTAGTAACAGAAGGAACAAGAAAATTCATTTAAGATGAGAGAACAAGCAATGGGCAGGTTCCTTATGCCCATAGCATATTTTTTTAACATAGTTTCTATTGGGAATGGAAGGGGTGTAGGCCACACCCGATAGTACTCAGGTATTATTACCAACCCCAAGCCTCAGATCACCATAGAACTGACACAAGTTTCCCGCAACAGCACCAGGAAACCAAACTCCCCCTGGGGAGTTCCTAATACCACTCTGGCACCAACTTGCTCCAGGTTGATACGACACCTGATGATGAGGAAATAGCAACAATTAGATCAAAGAGTATGTTGTCCTACCCCACCACCTAAAAGTAAGATGAAATCAGAAGACATTCTGTTCTTGATCTGTGCAAAAACCAGGATCACTAATTACAGAAGACTGACTTTGACAAGCACGACTGAGCAGAACTTTTTTCTGGGACCAATAAGAAATACCTTAACCTAGGCTTTAGCCTAAGATATGTACAAAAACCATCATGATCTCTAATTCCAGAGATATGACTTGATAACCTTGACTGAGAAGAATTTCTGGCACCATAAATAAATGCTCTATCTGAGGATTTGTCCTTGGATCTGTGCAAAAACCAAGACCACTAATTACAGAAGACTGATCACAACAATCGTGATGGAGCAGAACTTTTGGAACCCTAAAGAAGATTCTAGAGTTTGTCCTAGGAGCTGTGCATTTCTAAGATCTCTAATAGCAGAGGACTGATTTTGACAACCACAACTGAGCAGAATGTTTCCTGACACCATAAAAAGACCTTGGGGTTCGACATTGAGCATGTCTGGATGGAGCCTGTAGTTGTTCCCATGACATTATGCTTTAAGGGTGGAGAAACCCATAAACACTGTATCTCTTAGGCCAAGGGACTTCCCTTAGAATTTCCCAATACTTACTGTGCCTATGCAAAAACAACAAAAAACCACCTACATGAAACTTTGCCACAACAATCTTCCTTCCTTTTTTTTCTTTCTTTCTTGTTGTTTAGATGTTATTTATTGTTGCTGTTCTGTTTTTTGTCGTTGCTTATTTTGTTTTGTTTTTCTTTTCCTTTTCTTCTTTTAAATTGATATTGATAGCTCTTAGACAGACTCCTCCCAGCACTGGTTTTTTAGGTTGATTTTTTTTTCTTTTTCCCCAAAAGAATCACAGAACTTGAATCATCTCGTTCTGCCTCATAAGTTGAGGGAAAAAATTAAAAAAGTGGATGGCACCAGGAGCAAACAGTAGCATAAACACTGAGTGAAAATAAAAATAATCTGACCTAAATACCAAACCCAAAGTCAATAACAACAGAATCAAGATTCCCAATCTACAGCAAGTTATATGCAAAAGGGACCTATTATAATAGCAGGGGGCAAAGGGGTGAGGTGTGGGATGTATGCCTGGAACAGGGGTGGAGGGAGGACAACACTGGTGGTGGGAATGACCCTAATTCACTATCATTTTGTACTGTAAATATAACTGTGAAAGACTTGTAGTTCACATTGGTCACAATGTGAAGGAGGGATGATAAATACCAGATTATATCACTGGGGAGGAGGATGATAAATACCAGATTATATCACTCTTCTATGGAATATAGAGAGACAGAAAAAAATAAATAAAACAACAACAAACCCACAAGTGAATAGATAGCATTGAACAATGACAAACTCTTGAAAATTTCTTGAATCTGTTTATCAGTTTCCACTACCCATCTGCTTCCCAGCTTTTAAAATGTGTTTCTGGGGCCAGGGCAATAGTATTGCAGATAGGGTGCTTACCTCGCTTGCAGCTGACTTGAGTTCAATCCCTGTCATCCCATTTTGTACCCCAAGTCTACCACAAATGGTTCATGAATGCAGAACCAGGAGTAAGTCCTGAGTACTATTGGTGTGGCCCAACAACAACAGAAATTTTTAAGAAATAAAATGCGTTGCCTTTAGAGACTCACCTTTATTCAGGGTGCTTCCCCCTCCCCTACTCTTTGGCCTTTATTTTATTGGAATTTTAGAGGAATAAAATAAGGGGTACAAAATCCATCACAAAAATCTTCATTAGAAATTACAAATAATTACTCTGTGGAGTTTTCTTCATTGAGTTAATATAAAACTTGAACATCCAGGAAGATTCAGATGTCAGGCTGTTAGGAAGGGGAAAGAATGGCAGAAAGTGGCTGGAGGGAAGCACAGTTCGTAAGGCATTTGCCTTGCACACAGCAGACCTGAGTTTGATCCCTTACATCCCATCTGGTCTGCTGAGAATGACTCTGACAGGAGTAACTGTTGTTGTTGTTGTTGTTGTTGTTTTTAGTTGTTGTTTTTTGGGGGGCCCATGCCTGGAAGTGCTCAGGGATTACTTCTGGCTCTGTGCTGAGGAATTATTCCTGGCAGTGCTGAGAGGACCATATAAGATGCTGGGGATTGAACGCAGGCCGGCCATATGCAAGGCACTTCTGTGCTATCACTCCAGACCCAGGAGTAATTCTTGAGTACAAAGTCAGGAGTAACCAACATTGCTGGGTGTGCCTTCCCAATAATATAAGAGCAATAAAATAAGCTCATACAACTTTTTAGTTCAGAAACTGATCCTCAATATTTTTTATTAAAATGTATTTCTTCAAAGAGTATAGAAATAAACCTGGCAAATGACTTGTTAGAAGTCAACCATCAGTTCAAACATACATTAATACCTACAAATTCTGCCTCGCCAAAATTTATTAAATTGTATATATCTATATCCAAATGACACAGACAGTTACATTTGATAAACTCTTTGGAAATGGACACAATTTTCTGACAGGTGATAATTTTACTTCAATGAAAGCAATAATGGCTGTAGAGGCTCGAAAGCTGAGCCTGAAGGGCAAGGGGCTACATGGCTACAGTGGCATGCACAGAGGGTGCAAGAATAGGAAATGCCCCTTGCTTCTGCTGTGAGCACATAACACTGAGGGCAGACAAAGCACAAGGTGTTCTCTCCTCGGAGAGTCTTTGTTCACAATTAGGAATCACAGGACACCATACCCAGGGGAGAAGGCAGAGGAAACTCTCTATACCTGTGAGCTTCTCCTAGGGGTGTGGCCTGGCCAGTGTGGTGAGAGGAGGAAATGGACAGGAGGCCTGTCACCTCTGGAGATGTGGAGAGGTGCCCACATGAAGGCCCACTTCCCTTCAAACTCAAGGCACGGGATTGGTTCCTTTACATGCAACTAACAAGAATAAAGTGACCTGGAGAGAAGAGCAGAGCTGATACTCGATTTGCCCTCATTAAAGCAAAGTGGCATCTGAGTTTTGCATTCACCCCAGTGAAGTCTACAGGGAGTTAACATCACTGGAGAGAACCACCAGGGGTCTCATCCCTTCTTTCATATACTTCTGTGCCAAAAATTCCTCCTTCATGGGAAAAAGCAAGTAACTGGTTCATCTGGACCTTGTTGGCTGTCATTTAGCAATGACTAAGTCTTTTTCCCATCACTGTTTCTCCTCTGTGCAAAATGAAGGTAGAGCTGCAGTGGCAGAAAGCAGCTGAATGAGAGATTGGCTACATCTCGATTCTGGGGCCCCTCCACAGAAGTCAGCTGTCTCAGACTTTCCCCATTCTTCTGTGCAGAGGCCAGTTTCCAAGTCAAGTATTCTGGCTAGATGTTTACAAAGGGCCCAGTTTTCACTGACTTTGCATACTTCCTACTTGTCAATTTCAAGTGTGCCCAAGATAGCAAGCTTTTCAATAAATTTTATTCTGTCTGTCTTGTGGGATATGTAAAAAATGAAAAGACCAGGGAGCCGGGAGGCGGCGCAGGAGGAAGGGGGCCTGCTGCCTTGCCTAGGACGGACCACGGTTCGATCCCCCGGTTCCCATATGGTCCCCCGTGCCTGCCAGGAGCGACTTCTGGGCGCGTAGCCAGGAGTAACCCCTGAGTGTCACTGGGTGTGGCCCAAAAACCAAAACCAAAAAAAAAAAAATAAATAAAAATAAAAAAAAAAGAAAAAGAAAAAGAAAAGACCATCGAGCAAACAGTTCTCATTTTCTCCTTTTCTGCCTCTAAGCTCCTCTTTCATTTGTTGAAAAAAAAAAACAGTAAAGAAAAACAGTAAAGAAAAACAGTAAAAAAAAAAAAAGACAGTAAAGA
>PVKC010039070.1:0-12642 GCA_004027635.1 Crocidura indochinensis | reverse complement strand
AGTCTAGCAAACCAAGAAAATTTCTGAGCAGGGGATGTGGCTAAGTGGTTGAGCACATGCCTTGCATATGTGAGGCCCTAGATATGAGCACCACAAAAAATAATTTTTATTTACTTACTATACTTCTGAATAGACTTACTATATACTTCTGAAAACATGTAACTTGAAAATCAAGGATATAAATAAAGTGGATGGCAAATAAATATGCATGTGCCTAATGACATTTGAAGTCTCAGGCATACTGATCACATTGCTAGCCACAATAGATGCAAACTAAATTCAAGTGCTGACTTCATTTAGTCAACTCTTTGCAGATAAAGTTGACAGAAACAGACTTGTCCATTTCTGAGCATAAATATAATTCGTCTTTGTCTTGAGCATTCTTCTGACAGGATGTCTAGTATTTGATTAAAATTTATAAGACTCCCAAACACATAGGACAAAAAGCATAAAAACACACCTAGTGTTTAAAGACAAAGCACTCAATAAAACTAGATGCAGAGATGACCTAGATGTTGAAATGAGAGACTTCCATTTAATTCTAATTTACTGGAGTAAATGCATGAACCACATGGAGTTTCTGCTCTTGAAATTCCACAGAGAGAAACATTTTTAAAATGAAACAAAGAAAAACTAGAGGAATTGGCAGGCTAGTTAACAGACTGGAGCCAGTCGCAAAGAAGTCAGCAAATTTCCAGATGAGTTAATAAAAATGATCTGCGTTGGATTACAAAGGTTTTAAAAGGCTAAAAGGAAAAAAGCTCTATAGACAATATGTAATGGTCTAACATACATGTAATGAGATTTCCAAATAAGAAGATAAAGGAAGCAACAAAAATGAAATGCTGGGGGAATTATTTTAAATGACAGAATTTGTCTAAAATTTTTAAGTACAAATAGAGGCAACATAAGTTGAGAGATATATGTAGTTAAAACATTGTTCAAAACACATTGACACATCATTGAATGCTGAAAACAACTTAAAGGGACAAATGAGAGATATTATAATAAGAAATAAAAGTCAGAGCACAGTCTGACAAAAATTATGATGATTTAAAAAACTACTCTAAAGTTTAAAATTTTTGTCAATGGATAACTTTCTAAGAAAGATACCTTACAAAAATAAGGACCTTTTTAACAAACAAAAGTCAAGATTCATTACAAATGGAATATCACTATAAGAAATATTAAAAGTTCTTCAAATAGCAGTATATCCACATAAAATTTGATTCCTATGCACAAAAAGTCAAACACCAGAAATTATTTTTCTAAATAAGGCTTATACACACATTTAAATTTAATATCTATTTTTTCAAAAGAAAACTGGAGTAACTATATTTTAATCAATCATAAAGAGGGATAATACTTAAGAATAAATGGGTCGGGCCCGGGAGATAGCATGGAGGTAAGGCGTTTGCCTTTCATGCAGAAGGTCATCGGTTCGAATCCTGGTGCCCCATATGGTCCCCCATGCCTGCCAGGAGCAATTTCTGAGCATGGAGCCAGGAGAAACCCCTGAGCACTGCTGGGTGTGACCCCCCCAAAAAAAAAGAATAAATGAGTCATTAATTAATAGCATTAACAAATAGTAAATTATCTTAAAACATATAGAACGATAAAGATGATTGAAGAATAAATAAATAAATCTACAATCATAATTGGAATGTCAACCCTATGTTGTTAGTAAATGAAATAGACCGGAAATCAAGATGGAGACTAAAATGATGAATATATCAACCAACTTTATATGATTGATATGTATAAGACATTTTAGATACAAAAAAAGTAGGATTTGCTTCCCTTCTACATGCACAGGGACATTCACTAATAAAGAAAATAACCAGGATCATAAAGCAAGTTTTAAAAATGAAAATCTCGGGCCAAGGCAATAATATAGCAAGTTGGGTGCTGTCCTTGCACGTGGCCAATCTGGGTTCAATCACAAGCATACTATATGATCCCAAGTTCTGCCAGAAGTGATTTTGGAGTGCAGAAAAACAGAGGTAACCCTGGAGCACTGCAGGGTGCTACATCAGTTCCACAACCCCCCTCCCCTTCCCAAATAAAGAATTGAACTTGGGGCTGGTATGGTCCCCCCAAACCAGGGGCAATTTCTGTGCGCTTAGCCAGGAGTAACCCCTGAGCATCAAATGGTGCGACCCCAAAAACAAAACAAACAAAAAAAGAATTGAACTTTCAGCCACAAACAAATCAAACTAGAAACAAACAGCAGAATTCTATCTGAAAATCTTCAAATATTTAGAAATTAAGCAACATACTTTCAAACAACCCAGAGGTCATCAAAAAAGATACAATAAAACATGAAGCTGTTTTCAATTAAATTAAAACTGGTGTAAAGCAGGTCAAATTTTGTTAGGAAGTTGATAGCTTCTACAGAATTTAATAATTATAATAGTAAGGAAGGAAATTTCAAATACATTTGCATTTTACTCTGTATGTGGTGGTGGGAATGTTGCACTGGTGAAGGGGGGCGTTCTTTACATGACTGAAAGCTTAGCACAACTATATCTGTAATCAAGATGGTTAAATAAATTAAAAATATATTTAAAAAAAGAAACAGAAAAAGGAAACAAGATTGCATCTGAAGCAAGGAGAATGTTTAGAATAGAATAATAAAGAATGGCACAAATCAATGGCATTCAAAGCAAAACAGTAAAATCAATAGTAGCAAAAGCACTTTGTAAAAGTCACATATGTGACTATGTGTGAATATGTGATATGTGTAAGCATTGGAAAATTTAAGTTGTTCACTCTTGGTCCCAAATGAGGCTGAAGGAGGCAAGCATTTTTTAGTACAGTACCCAAATTGCCAATAAGTATCCTTTACATTCAATGGACCTACTAAGTGCCACATGTTGCGCATGTGTGTGTATGTGTGTGCTTGCATGTTTGTGTGATTTTGCAGTTTAAAGAGGCTCCTAATGCTGGAATATTGAGTGTTTCTAAGTAGAGAAAGGATGGGATACATTTTAGGGAGAAAAATATGTTGGACATGCTTGGTTTATACATGAGTCATTGTGTTGCTGTTTACCATGAGTTGAGTCAATGCACAACTATATATTAATTTAAAAGCTTCGGTTCTATAAATAGAAACACATAGATAATATAGTGTTCTGATCACTTAATAGTGTACTGATCACTTGATAAAAATGCTAGCTCTGTAAGGTCCCTTAGGAACAATTATTTGGCCTTCACTGATCAATGGTTCTGGTGACTTTATAGCACCTAACTTCCCCTAAATAGTAGGAACAGCATATTAAGAATAAAGTTCTTCAAATTTATAGTGGTATTTCGCTTTGAAGATAGGCCATGGGCCATGGAATTGGTATTTGATCTATCAGGAATGTGGGAGCTGAAAAGAACATTAAATATTGACTATTATTGAGTGGTATGATAGATACTTGTCAGTTGTGATTGGTTTAAATTTTTAAAGTAAAAAATCCTTAGAAAAACATCATCATAGGAAAAGGATATGAGAGTGGTTACCATTAAATATGTCTTCCTAAGCCATGGTAGATATAAACTAAAAATTGTGTGTTAATCATATGCAGTGAGCATTACTAATATAAAACCTAGAGCTGGAAAAAATTGAATAATTGATTTTTGACCAAGGTAGTCTTAACATGTAAGAGTGTTGTCTTTTCTCAGCACTATGTTATACAGTTAGTATTATAAAGCCATGACTATTTTGAAAGAAATATTATTGTATCGATGCAATTAGGAGGTACTATTGTTTAACATGCTGGCACATAATGTTTTATTTCTATCTAGCATTTGACACTGGTTTACTGACAAAGAGTAAATATATGCTTCTGTCTCAATAAGAAATCACATCACCTGCAGCCGGAATTCTCAAATAGGTATCATGGACATTTTGGTACACTGTTACAGGTTAAAGCAACCTGGAATAAGGGAACTCTAGTTCCGTTCTCTAATTATTTCTGTTATCATCATGGCTTAAAAGAAATCTCCCCAAACCTTTCTCCTTTGTAAAATTCCATGAGATTCAAAGATGGTGTGATCTGAAACCCCTAGACAAAAAGCATTTGTGCCTGTAAAATATCCTTCTAAGAAAACTAAGAGTAAAAAGACACTTAGAGATGCTATCACTGAGTTAATGAGATGTGGACACACCAGAGAAGCTAGACTGCCTGCAAATCCTTAGTTCTAATCACAAGGATGATTTCATTTATGCTAAGGTTTAATAAAGATAGAAAAGTCTGCTTAAGTAGACTCACCTTTAAAAAAATGAGAAGTTCTTTTGAAAGTTTTCCTTCCACACAAATTTATAGAAGACTCAATTAGCCACAACTGGGGTTGGGGAGGGTGTGGTTACTGTATTTTCATTCTCAAAATTTCCTGATACATTAGGATTTAATTAGGAATTCCCTTTTGTGAAATCTCTAAAAGGCATCCTATGCTTATTGCCCTGTGCATAAAAAACTACAACTAATAATATAGCTAAAATTTATTGATCATTTTCATGATGCCAAATACTTTATACTAATTATTTTTATTCAAATATTGCTAAGTTAGGACTCAAGATTCTTATTTGCACTGAAGTAGAAACTGAAGAACAAAGAGATTAGGTAAAGAGAACGAGTGCAATCTCAGATAACTAAGACTTCTTTATCCTTTCCTTAAAATCATCTGAACTTGAGTGATGCTTATTCTTCTCTGAGATGGTGAAGGTGTCTATCTATTCTGATCCTGGTTAAGAATCTATGACTTTACATTTATTTCCCATATCAGACTACTTCATTGACACATATCTCCATGGGTTAAAACCATACTGGGGTTGGAAGATGGGGAATAGATAACTCTAAATGCATTTGTGCATGTGCTCATTGTATGCATACTTGATAGTAAAATTATCTGTCATAATCCAAGCAACTGGTTGTGCTGCATTCCAGAATGCAATGTTTGTATTTTGAGTCACACTAGGCAGTTTCAGAGTTTATTCTTGGCTCTATGCTGCCAGGGATTGAACCCAGGTCAGCCATGTGCAAGGCAAGCATGTTACCTGTTGTACTGCACTCTGGCACATCCAGAATGCTCTTTAATGGAACATTCTCACTTTCTTCTCTCTAAAAGGTTCATCTTTTCATAAACCATAAAACAGCACAAGAGACCCCTTTTAAGATTAATCCTTTTTGAACATGAGCCTCAATAGGTTGATTAATTTTTAAACAATGTTATTCTTAATTATTTTGTTTGGGAACCTCACCGAGGCATTCGTAGGTGTTACTTGTGGCTTGTTTTTGGGGGGTAGCTTCTGACAGTGCTAAGAAGACTGATTGGTCTTAGGGATGGAATCCTGGCCCATAACATGCAAAGCTTGTGCTCCAGTCTCTTGTGATGTCTCTTCAACCCAGTAAGCTTGACTTTTAATTTTGCTTCTTTAGCTAGTGCCATCAGAAGTTGAGAGCATCTTCACAGGATGGCTCTGAGAGATGTATCTTTGTGAATAAAGCCACATACTATCTCTTTAGAATAGTCTATGTGCTACTATATAAATAGAAATAGATCTATCAATGGGGATCAAAAAACTCCAAATTCATGTTTAATTTTCACTAACAAAAACTGCTATAGGAAAGCACAGTGCAAAAGTATGAAAACCTGGGACCAGAGTGATAATACAGTGGGTAGGGTGTTTGCCTTGCATGCAGCCAATCCAGGTTTGATCCCCAAGATCCCAGATGGTCCCTGAGCCTGTCAGGAATGATTTTTGAGTGTAGAAAGCCAGTAGAAAGCCCTGAGAGCTGCTAGATGTGGCCCAACCCCATCCCCAAAGTATGAAAAACCATTAAATATTTGCAAATGCTGACAATAACTCCAATAGTAGAGGGTTTATTTGATATAACTGAACATACAATGTATAACATTTATTTGTTTCCCACTGAAATGCCTTCCAGTGAAACAGATTTTACATAGATTTAGACGATAACCATTTTTCAGTGATTTTCAGTTCTGTGGTTGAAAGACTGGGAAGAGCCCAGATCTCTCCCAGACTTTCCCTGGGACTTGCTAATGTACTGCAGTGCAAAAGAAACAACTAAAGGATGTGATTGCTCTGTGGATGCAAAAAGGTTAATGGCATGAGAAGTGCTGAATAGCCCAAGGGTTGAAAAGAAGAGCCAGCAACTGCACCTCACCCATGTCCCAATTTGCTCTGCATCTAAAACCAGCCCTGGCAGCAGACTGACAGTCTCTTTCCTGCGATTTATTAACTTTTAGCCACACAGATAAGACTGCCAGGAAAACAGCTGTACTTTAAGTGGTATGGACACTTCCTCATCTGAACATAAACAAACACCAGCTCATTTAGTTCCCTAGGTCACGACTCAGCTGTTGGGACCACAGCAAGCTTGGCTCAACCAAGACCAAACATAGAAGGGGTGTGCAGAGGTTGGACTGTAATAGATTCCCTGAGCCATTGGAACCCACAGGGCTTTAAGGGACAGAAGACTCACTGCTGGCCATAGCACCTTGGCAGTGGATCCCTGGAACCTCACTGCCAATATATCTTCAGCCACCTGCACACCCCCTTTTCTGACTGCCCATCTTAGACCACACACATGATCCTTAATGTAAACCAAAGCACTTACATTTAATGATAAACACGTACTTCATAAATATGAGGGAATGAAAGGATACCAAATAGTTAAAAACTACTAAGCAAATAAAGTGGTCTAAACCTAAGTTTAAAACAAAAACACTTAGAAGAAATACTGCAAATACTTAACTAAAAGATATGATTTAATAAAATGGAAAAAATACAAACCACCGGCCAATGGAAGAATTAATTCAAAAAATAGATTATTATTTCACAGTGAGGTTTAAGGACCCATCTAAACAATCTTCTCATTTTAGTAGAAACAGACACCTACTGATGGACTTTTCACATTTTCACCAATAATTTCTTGCCCTCTACCATGGTGTTAAGAGTAAGACCGTCATGTGGGCCAATGTCACATAATTGATTGTCAATCAGCTTTTGCTCTTCTCTGTTAAGAAATGATCTTTCTGGCTTAATTGTGCTGCTCCTGAGAAGGAGGGCCCAGTGTGTCACTGATAAAACCTTGAGAAGTGGTCCCTGCCATGGATCCCTTATGGACACTTTGTCAGGGGCGTGGGAAGTGGACCAGAAGGTTGGGGGCTACCGCTGGGTCCTCCCTTACACACACATTACATTCTTTGATCAAATCTGGCATTGACATCTCCAAATATAGGTTAAAAAAATAAAGTTCAAAAACCACAGGAGCAACTGGGACAGAGAAGTCTTTCATGCAGCCTTGTCTGAGAAAGTAATATTAGTACATCAAAGGTCAGCAAACGTTCTTGTGGTGTTAATACAGAAAAAAAAAAAGTTTTGTTTTTTTTTTTAAATTGACTCACGCACCGGTTCACTTAAATTAGTCCTTGAGCATACTGGTCAGTTTGTTAAATGTTAGAGCTCTTCACATTGTTGGAGAAAAAAAAATATTTTTTTTAAAGAGAGTCTCTAACTATTTCAACAATAAGTTATCCTGAATGTACTTTTACACTGAACCTTAGAGTTCACTGGTGAGTGTAGGAAACTTCACCACCTGTTTACAGCATTGCCCTTCTTGGCAGAGACCACCAGGCCAGCGGGGCCAGTTGCCAAGTCTCTTTTGTAATGCTTAATAAGTTTCCTGTTCCTTAAATAGAAGGAAAACTCAGCTCCACATCCACCAAAACAAAAGCCATGCACCCAAATCTCTCTCTGCTATCCTGGGGGGGTGGGGGGGGGCTAGAAACCCCCCCACAGGAGGACAGCCTTGAAATGCCACAAAAGCCATTTAAGAGCTGCACCCAGGTCTCTGCAGAAGACCGCCCGTCTCTGGAGGTCACAGTCCATGCGTCCCATGGGGTCACTTTGACATGAGTGGCAGTGACCTGAGAAGGAAGGAAGGTACTGCCCGCTCTAGGTGGCCTCTCTGCCACGTGCATCAACGGAGGCAAAAATAATGAGATCTTCCCCTCGGATCCTAGTCGGCAAAGCGTTGCAGGAGATGGTCATCCCGCCTCAAGCTGCCCCCCGCGCCTCCCCCGGAGCTGTCCATGAAGCGGTCGCAGGGGAACTCAATGAGATCCGCCTCGCTGAGCGCGCACACCGTGGTGCGCGCCCGGTGCGACTGAAAGCCGGAGAAGTCTGCGGACACGCCGGTGCCCATGGAGCGCAGCGGCCGTCGGGTGGAGTACATGTGCCGCACATGCACCGGCGCCGCGCCTTTCCGCCGGGCCCGCAGCTTCCTCCGCAGCCAGCGCGACGCCCAGGCCGCCAAGGCCAGCAGCACCAGCAGCGCGTTGAGCGCCAGCAAGGCCAAGGTCAGCAGCTGGTAGTCGACGTGGCCCTGCCGGCCCGGCTCGGGCCAGGTGACCAGCCCGGCGCAGTGGTCCCGGGGCGCCACCGGGCACACCCGGCCCCCGAGCACCCCTTCCACGCACACCAGGTAGGGGGTGTCTTCGCGCAGCTCGCGCAGCGTGGCCGAGTCGCTGCGCTCGGGCAGGTAGACGAAGCGGTGGAACTTGGGCTGCTGCCCGAAGCGGTCGAAGAGCAGTCGGAAGCGCGCACCGCCCTGCGGCCGGGGGCTGCGGTGCTCGCGCACGGCCCAGCGCACCAAGGCGCTGTCGGGGCCCACGGCCTCCACCGTCAGGTTGCACAGGATGAACTTGTTGAAGTCGCACGGGTCCGAGACCAAAGGCGGTAGGCGGCCTGCGCCGTCGGGCTGCGCGCCACTCTCCTCCTGCAGCTGCTGTTGCTGTGCAGCCGCGCGCAACCAGGGTTGGCTGCTGGCCCGCGGGGGCTCCGAGCCAGCTGCTGCCTCCAGTGTGGGTTCCCGTTCCCCGCGGGCTGCACTGGCCAGGGTCGGGGGTCCGGGTCTCGGGTGCTTGAGACGGTCTACGGAGGGTGGCGCTGGGGCAGCGGCCTCCGAAGCGGAGGGGCCCGATTGTTGGAGCCCCGGGCCCCGCCGGCTCAGTCTCGGAGCACTGCGGTTGCTCGTGAGCTCTCTGGCATTCCCATCACGGACCACCCCAGGCAGAAGTTGCAGAAGTGGCCCCCGCTGGTGTGTCTGTGGCAGCCGCGGTAGCTGCTCCGGGGGTCCCCTAGCAGGAGGTTCCATCTCTGGGGGTCGCCTAGCAGGAGGTTGCATCTCCTGGGCAGAGGATGCATCTAGGGGCTCCGCGGTCGGGGATGCAGAGCCAGCCAACTGCTGGGCACAAGAGCCGTTCTGCAGCTGCCGGTCCTCCAGGTAATCCAAGTATTTGCCCCGCAGGGCCGGGGGGTGGCGACACTGTACGAAGACCGTGAGGAGCCGGCCCTGCGCGTGCCAGTTCCCCATCCAGCGCTTCAGACCCCGCAGGCGGCAGTCGCAGGTCCAGCCGTTGCCGTCGAGATCCAGCCGGGACAGAGCCGGGCTGGCGGCGAAGATGTCCCCGGAGAGGACGCTCAGGGCATTGTCGCGCAGGCTGAGTTCGCGCAGCCGGCCCAGGCGGCCGAAGGTCGTGGGGTGCAGCGCCGTCAGCTCGTTGGCGCTCAGGTCCAGCGCCTCCAGGCTCTGTAGAGGCTCCAGCAACGTGGCCGGCAGCTGGCTCAGTCGGTTGCCTTCCAGGCGCAGCTCGCGCAGGGTCCCCAAACCCCAGAAGGCCTCGGAAGCGAGGTGCGTGAGCCGGTTGCCCTGCAGCTCCAGGAGGCCGAGACGCGGCAGGTGCTGGAAGACGCGCGGCCCGAGGTGCTGCAGGCTGTTGGCGGAGAGGATGAGCGTGGAGAGCGCGCGCAAAGGCGCAAAGGTGGCCGCGTGGCGCAGCGAGGGCTGCAGCTCGTTGTTGGAGAGGTTGAGGAAGCGCAGTTTGCCCAACTGGGCGAAGGTGTTCTTGCCCAGAAAGCGGATCCTGTTGGCCTCCAGATGCAAATAGAGCAAGTTGCCTAGCGGGGAGAAGACGGCGTCGGGCAGCACCCCCAGAGCGTTCCCGTCTAGGCGCAGCTTCACCAGACTCTCCAGGCCCTCGAAGGAGCCGCGGCTCAGCCGGCCAATCTCGTTCCCATTGGCATAAAGGACGCGCAGTTTGCGCAGCGGCGCCAGCGTGCCCGGAGGGAGCGCTTGCAGGAGGTTATTGCCCAGGTAGAGTTCCTCCAGCCGCGAGAGCTTCTCAAAGGTCTTGGGGTGCAGCCACCGGATCTGATTGTACTGCAAGTCCAGCCGTCGGAGCTGCCCCAAACGATGGAAGTCGAAGGCGGAGACGTTGGTTATGAAGTTGCCGCCGAGGCTATACGTGAGCACGTCCAGGGGAGTCGGCAAAGAGCTGGTCTTGGGCACGGCGCGGAGCCCCCTGTTGGTGCACAGGAGGTGTTGAGGGTGCTGGCAGTCGCAGCGCTCCGGGCACACGGGTTCGGCCCTCGGGGCGAGCGAGAGACAACTGCACACCACGAACCAGAAGCGCACCGCACGGGCAGCTTCCATCGCCGCCAGCCCCGCGCGCTGCGGCACGATCGTCCTCTTCGCCCGTAGGCTCCGCGTCTCCTCTGCATTCCCCCTGGCCTCCCCAAGAGTTGCTGAAAGGCCTCGTTCAAACTCCGCTTCGCCGTCCAGCCCCTCCTCCCTTTGTCCAGCGCCTGGCCCGGGTCTCCGCAGGCGGCCTTCGCCTTGCCAAATCAGGCGGCGCGGGGCGCTCCGCGAGCTCGGGGTGCAACTTGTTGCATTGCTGCAGAAAACAGTTGCGAGTTCTTCTGGGTGCGCGTCGGGGGCGTGGGGCAGGTCCTCAGAGGGAGGAGGGACCCTGCAAAACCCGGCGCTTTGTGTTTGCAGCTCGAGGCCGGAGAGCTGGATTCCCTGGCACGGATTCGCTCCACCGAGCGGATTCCCCAGCTGCGCGCGGGAGTCCTTCCAAGAGCTTCCTTGGGGCGCGGCTTGGCTGCTGCACCCCCGGAGGAGGCTTGTCGGCTCGGCGCCCCACCGCTGCGCCTCCTCGCTCTCTCCCGTCCGGGCCTCGGAGCCGGGGGGTGGGGGGGGCCGGGAGGAGCCAGGGGTGGACAAGCTGTGTCCGGAAGGGACCCTAGGGTAGCCTGCGAGTGGCGAGCAAACCCAGCGGAAATTCGTTCTTCCCACACTCTGCACCCCCGGGGGGACGCAAGAGGAGAAAGAGGAGACGGCAGAGGGAGGACAGACCCGGCTGGGGGAGGAGGAGGAAACACTAAGTGGCTCCGCGTCTGGTCAGCCAGAGCCGGGGACGCCAAGTGAGAAAAGTAGGGATTAAAAACAGCTGTACGGGTCCGACAGGCTGGGCTGTGGGCGTGGGTGGATTATTGGATCCGCGAATGAGAGCTGCAGACAGAGAGACTTTTTTCTTTCTTCTTTCAGACTTGTACCCCAGCCTCTTCCACTCTAGGTCACTTGTGTTACCAAGTGAGAACCTGCAGAGAGTCCGGAGAGCACCGGGCCTGCTAGAGTACCCCAGGAGTTGAAATCCTACGCAAAGACTCTCCGTCCTTGTGTGCCTTTTAGAGGGGGCCTGAGAGCTTTTCTGGCTGTTGATGGGTGGAATGTGGGACTAGTAACCCCTCCCCACCACCCCCCGTTGTAGGACTCTCAAATCTCTATTTGCTGAACCTTGCAAGAGAGTTCAGGGGAAACTTAGCACTGGCTCTACCACTGGGGAATGTCTCCATCAGAGTTAGGCAACTTGTTACCATGGATTTCCATCTTGGTAGTCTTTGGGGTAGGAGCTGCTTATGTTTGGATATAGAAGGACCTGCACTGGGAAGAATTGCTATTTTTCTGAGCCTTCTCCTACTTGATGCCTGCTGGGCTTGCAATAATCTTCAAATTCTGGCTCAACTGGGAAAATCTTTTGTTTCTCAATTGGGAAGGAAGCGTAGCTGGAAATAGGGATGGACAATAGTTGTTAGTTACTATCTGTTCATGACAACAGTCTGACTGAAGAGAATGATTCCACCCCACACACCTGTTCAGAGAAGGTAAAAAAAATTAGAACTTTGTGTAAAAACTAAAAAGACATTCTCACCCTGAGTCTGGCAGTCTAGGAGAAAGGCAAGGCAGGAAGAGGTCAGGTAAGAGGTGAGAGACAGATGGTCTGTGTTTGCGAAGTGGAAGGGTCTCCAAAACAGTGCTCAGGAGTCACAGAGACCTCACCAGTAATTCTCAACCAACCAGTTGAGAGTTCAGTACCACAGACATGCTGCTCAGGCCCTGTTTTTTGTTTGTTTTTAGTAATTTTTTTTGACCAAAGTGGATTACAAATCTTTCACAGTAATTTTAGTTACATGGTGACATTGATTCAGGGGCAATCCCACCACCAACTAGTCTTCCCTCCACCCCTCTTCCCAGCATACATCCCATATCCCCCTCCTTTAACCCCTGGGCTGCTATATAAGTGGTCCCCTCTATGTCTAACTTGTTGTAGATTGGGATCAATTCTGTTGTCATTAGCTTTGGATTTGGTGTTTAAATCTGATCATTTTTAATTTCTACTCAATATTCATATGACTATTTGGTCTTGGTACCCTCCATTATTTCCTCCTCAATTTATGAGGATTGAAGGAAAGAAAAAACGGGGGGGGGGGCAAAAAAAAAAAAA
>PVKC010039069.1:0-12614 GCA_004027635.1 Crocidura indochinensis | reverse complement strand
TGCCACCACCCCTATCCCCAGCCTGCCAAGAGAGTTTGAGACAACTCCCATTTAAAGCACTGAATTTCTTCAAGCAGTTATTCTAAGTACCACATATAAGTGATTTGATTCTGTACTTACCCTTCTTCTGGCTTATTTCATTTGAGCATTAGCATAATTTTAAATTTTAAATCTGTTTACAAAACATTTTGGAAGTATCACTTCCAAATGTAAGTACATTTTGACAAAACCAGCTTACTTAGAAAAATAAAAGGAGGGGCCAGAGCGATTACACAGAAGTAGGGCATTTGCCTTGCACGCACTGACCTAGGATGGATCAAGGTTCAAGCCCCTGGCGTCTCATATGGTCCCCCAAGCCAGGAGCGATTTCTGAGTACATAGCCAAGAGTAATCCTAGAGTGTCACCAGGTGTGGCCCAAAAATAAAATAAATAAATAAATAAATAAAAATAAATGTGCTGAAGAGCAAACAGAAAATAGGAATGTTCCTGAACTACAAGATTTCATTTGAAATTCTGCAACTAATACTGACTTTTTGAAATGTTTTACTTTATAGCCATTGCAAATAAATATTTTCTATACCTTTATTTTGACAATTCTGAGAAATGTCCATTAAAAAAAATTTAAAGATAGTTAAAATGGCAATCGGGGAAAGGGAAGTACGTAAAGGAACCTGAAAAAATTGGTGGAGGGAAGTTGAACAGAGGTAGAGCAATTGATACTGGAACACTGTATGTCTAAATCTCAGCTATGAGTAACTTTGTAAATCGCAGTGCTTCAATAGAAATATTAATTTGGGGGCCGGCGAGGTGGCACTAGAGGTAAGGTATCTGCCTTGCATGTGCTAGCCAAGGAAGGACCACGGTTTGACCCTCCAGAATCCCATATGGTCCCCCCAAGTCAGGAGCAATTTTTGAGCGCTTAGCCAGGAGTAACCCCTGAGCATTAAAGAAATATTAATTTTAACTTGGTGATTAAAATGAATAAGAGGAACTTTGGTTAAGAAAAGAATTGCAAATTTGGACATTCTAGTAAAATTATACATAAGTGGAAGAGAGAACCACATTCCACATTACAGAAAAGGAAATAAACCTGTAAAACAAGCTTCACTTTGCCATTGTTTTCATATTTTTATTTGATCTATTTCCCGAGTTTTCCTTCTCCTTATTTTCAAGCTAAAAGAATTAAAAAAAAAAAAAAGAATAACTAGCTCTTGGCTAGGCCTGAATCTCTACAGATGATGTGGCATATCTCCTGTGTGCTTATTTAGTGATTGAACTAGACAGAGATTTACTCCAGAAAGTAAAGACCTCAAGAGGAAGTATTGGAATTTCTTTTTCATAAACTTTCCCCCAACCCAAGAGAAAAGGTGTGTCACTTGGTTCATTTCATTTTATAAGAAAACAAATTAGTTATCCACTACATTTAAAATACTGACAACTGCTATACATTTAATTGTTCCATTATCCCAGTAAATATCTGGGAACAATCCTTAAAAAACATCTTAAATAATTCACTGTATAAAAAACAATTGCTAAAAGTGAGGTTCAGCTGTGATGTTGCCCATTACATCTATCCCTAGAAGTCAACAAAATGTTTAGCATATAGAGGGCACTTAAAGATGAGAAACAAATGAAAGAAAAAGCATTTAGGTTAGCAACTATAGAGTCTGAAGTATGAATGGTAAAAAAAAAAAAAAACAAAAACAAAAAACCCTCCTTCTAGGAATAAATATAAGATTTGGATAATCGTCTGTTGACTCCATAGTAAAATAGTTCATCTATCAATGACTATGAATTTCCTCTTGTACGCTGTTCTATTTATAAACATTGAGTCATTTAACTAAATTGGCTGAGAGTTTCCTATGGGCTCAACACCTCCAATACATGGAATGTGTAAGATAAACCTTACCCTGTGGAATTAGAGAACCTTTATGACAGAGGTGGGCTTTGTGGTTGATATGCACAAATACTGACAGTGAGTATTAAGGAAAAGATTTGCAAAATATATAATACAGGCACCACACGTTTTAGAAAACTTGAACTCTAAGAAGTTCTCACATGTCCTATTGTAGTCAACTCAATTCAGTGCCTCAGATTAAGCAACTACTGACCTATAGCCCTATACTTTTGTTTTTCTAAAATTTCATGTATATGGAAGGACGTCATTGCCAGTTTTTTTTTTAATCTGGCTTCTTTCAGTAAATGTTTTGATTTTCATCCATTTGATAATACGGGCATTTTATTCACCTTATGTCCTAACTATTGTCCCTTCATCATACAATATTTTTGTTTATATATTTACCAATCAGTGGACAATTGTGTTTTAATATTTTATTTTGTTTTAAGAGATATCCTTGATTATACAGTATTGCTGTTTGCATATTCATCAATTAATGGCAACTGTGTTTAATAATTTTATTCTGTTCTATAAACATGGGATTATGACATAATCCCATGTAAATAAAAAATCATTTATTGACTCATCTATCCAACAGATATGCATTTCCTTTCTACCAGGTTCTGTTGTAGGTATTAAAAAATAGGAATGGTTTCACTCAGATAACTTACATCTTAGTGAAAATACAAAAAATAAGAAAAGAACCTAAGGCAGCATATTTTATGGCAATGTAGAAGATAAGTGCTATGAAATGGAGTAAGTGATGGTAATGGTTGTCTTCACTTAAATCTGTGGTACAGACTATACATTAGGAGGAACATTAAGGGACCAGTATGGTCAAAGTAAAGTAATGGAGGGAGAGGTGAGAAGGGAATTCTAAACTACATAGATCTTGTACTTGAACAGAAAGGCTGTAGGTTTTCCTATTACAAAGAAACAAGGAAAAAATAACAATGGGATGATGTAACCTGAAATAATTTTTAAGCATCTCTATGGTTTCTGATTAGGAACTTTTAAGACAAAGTTAGAAGTAGAATGATAGGGGCCGGAGAGATAGCATGGAGGTTAGGCGTTTACCTTGCATGCAGAAGGACGGTGGTTTGAATCCCGGCATCCCATATGATCCCCTGTGCCTGCCAGGGGCGATTTCTGAGCCTAGAGACAGGAGTAACCCCTGAGCCCCTGAGCACTACTGGGTGTGACCCAAAAACCAAAAAAAAAAAAGTAGAATGATAGAAGAGATAAGATTAATCTAGGCAGAAAATGATAATTATTTACATCAAGCTGAAAGCAGTAAAAATGGTGAATTGTAATATTTTATATTTATATTTTTATAATAAAATATAAATAATACAATAAGTATAAAAATATTTATATTTGTGGTGCTAGGAATTGAATATACACCCTACACCTGACCTACATCCCAGAACCATGGATGTATTTCTGGATAAATCTAGGTACATTTTTGTTCATGTTCTTGTTGGAGGAAGGGGAATACCCAGTAATATGGGGAATACCTAGCAAAATGGTAGTTCTCAGGGAGTCATATGGATGCCAGTGATTGAACCCAGGTTGATCTCATGAAAGGCCTTACCTGCTATACTATCTCTATAGCACCTATAAAAAGATTTTTGTTTACTTGTTTTGGGGCCCCACAAAGCAGTGCTGACATCTCACTCCTGACTTTTTGCTCAGTGATCACTCTTGGCAGTGCTCAGAGGACTCTATGGGGTGTTGCAATGAACCCTGATTGACTGCAAGCAAGGCAAGCACACTGTCGGCTGTACTATTGCTACAGTCCCACATCTAGGTACACTTTAAAGGTAGATGGAGCTGGAAAGATAGTAAAGGGGCTAAGGTACTTGCCTTACAAGTAACCCACAGTTGACTTTTAGTAGGGAATATAACATAGTAAATATAGATATTTATAATTGTACACTTGAAGCCTTTATGTTATAGAATCATGCTATTAAATTAATGTAAATATATTAATAGAATATTAGTTCCAATTAAAGACAAAATAATTAACAACAGAGTTATATATAGAGATGAAAAGAATAAACAAGAGACAAAAGTCAAAATTCAACTACTGTGCTATCCAGGTATAAAAATTTTGAAAGCTAGTTTTGAAAGAAAAACTGCACAGCTGCACAATAAAATAGGGATTAAAACAAACTATCTAAAAGTACCAAGATCAAGCAAGCAAACGTTCTTAAAATCATGAAGCAGAGTCATAAAAATTAACAGGCTTAATATGATGGACAGTGTACAGACTGAAGAAATAGCAACTGTGCTTTGTATTAACATGGGGTCTTACAATAAATAATAAATTTGTAAGAATGTACATTATGCAAGACTTAATTTCTAGCTATAATGAAAATCTGTAACCATTGAAAAAAAGCAGCTGAAAACAGAGATCTTTACACACATTTTGAAAACTAAGAAAAAAAAAACTGCTCACTAACAAGTAACACAGGAAATAAAACTGTAGCTAATAAACATTTAGAATTAAATAACAATGAAAAACTCAATCAATTATGTAGGATAAAGATAATGCAGCAATTAGATATATATTACCCTGTTTTCTCGAAAATAAGACAATGTCTTATATTATTTTTTTGTTCCCAAAGATGTGCTAGACATTCAGAGAATGTCTTATTTTTCCATGAAGAAGATGATACACATTTATTGTTAAATGAAAATAAAGGAACTTTATTACCTGAATATGTTATGGTGTCAGGACTCCGTTTAACGTCACTGGTTGCTAGATGCCAGTCAGGGAATCCTTAGCAACCAATTTACGGTAAATTAATTTTCATTCTGAGACAAAGCCTAGGGGTCCTTATTTTGGGGAAGATGCCTTATATTTCACCCAAAAGGAAATCTGTAAGTAGGTCTTATTTTCGTAGGATGTTTTATTTTTGGGGAGAAAAGGTAAAAGCCTTAAATATATTTGCCATTTTTTTTAATGGAAAGCAGATATTTTGCTCATAAAAGAATCATATAGGAAATGGATGAATCTAAAGATGAAAAAGAACAAAATTTAAAAAGAAAAATCAGTGGGAGTAAAAATAGAAGATTCTCAGCTTTCATATGTGAATTAGGTACTTTCATTCATCTGTGTGTTAACAATAAGTTGAGTTAACAAAACAAGTTCTGAAAACGCTTAGTGTTTCTACATCTTTTTCTGAGCCCTGAATCTCCTTTTGACGTTGTTCCCTGCGACTCCCAGTCTTACCTCTTAACTGGTCTCACACATGCCATAGCCTCCTCTCTCCCCATTTATGAACTTTCACCTGTGGCCCCTTGAAATCGCCATTAGGCGTGTGGGCAACTTCCTGATCAAGAAATGTCAATCTAAATATTGGAGTGTAAAAGTAAATGAAATGTAGGTGAAGACAATCAAAATGAAAATAAAATCATCTGGTAGTTAAAATTACCTGAAAGTAGGAAGATCAATTTTATTTATTTATGTTTTGGATCAGCTATACCTGGTAATGCTCAGGGTTTATTTCTGACTCTGTACTCAGAGATCACTTTTGGAGATGCTCAGGGAAATATAGGGGGTTTGGGGGACCGAACTCAGATTGGCCTCATTCAAGGCAAACTGCCTTACCCACCCTACTATATCTCCAGCTCCAAAAAAGATGAATTTTAAATGATTAGTTTTTGCACTCTGAGAACATAGATCCATGCCCATCATTAAAATACTCGGCATCTAGAATTAAAAATAGATGACCTCCTATCTACTGCATATGTTTGTCTCCTTTAAAGAACTTTCCGTCACAATTTGATTTGTAGTTGTTTTTTGTTTTGTTTTGTTTTTTCTGGCCATATCCAGAAATCTACATTCAGGAGTTACTCCTGACTCTTGAGTTCAGGAATTCCTCCTGGCATATGGAATGCCAGGATGGAACCAAGCCACATGCAAGACAAGAGCCCTACCCACTGTCCTATCATTCTGGCCCCCTGGTATTTTTAAAACTCTAAGCAACATACTAGCAGAATTGAAAGTAAAGGTAATTTCTCACATTTAACAGGCTTAAACTTATATGGCTCTCTGCTTTTATGTTTCTGGTATTTAAAATGCATTAGGGGGTGCTTATAAAGTTGATTCTTAAAAACATATTTTGTTTAATTATAACTTAAATCTAAGCCTAAGAAATGTCTCTAAGTAAAACAATCCAAGGAAAGTTATGTGTATTGTAGAGGCTTTATAATATAAAATGGTTTTCAGTAACTGCAAAGTACTTCTCAATTAACCCGACACATTTTCTAAATAGGTGATAAAGATGGAATCCTGGAAGTCTGGTGATGCAGCATGAAATCTGAATTAATTTCATTAAAACAAGATTTATTCGGGGAGAAATCATATAAGTACACAATTCAGAAGTAAACGTAAAATGGGCTTGGAATGTTGCATTGAAAATGGACATCTCTCAGGGGCCCGGGAGATAGCATGGAGGTAAGGCGTTTGCCTTTCATGCAGAAGGTCATCGTTTCGAATCCCGGTGCCCCATATGGTCCCCCGTGCCTGCCAGGAGCAATTTCTGAGCATGGAGTCAGGAGTAACCCCTGAGCACTGCCGGGTGTGACCCAAAAAACCAAAAAAAAAAAAAGAAAAAAAGAAAACGGACATCTCACTTTCTAAAGCAGTGAGGTTCTCTTTGTAGTAAAGTAAAGGGTCATCATTCTTTAATTTTGCTAAGCAGAGGACTTTTGGCCTTGAAAATGCACAGGGGAAGACTTCGCCACAGAGAAGACTCAATATACAGTAAAGATTGGTCCACACCAGTGCTTCTCAATTATTTTCTGTCATGCCCCCCCTAGGAAGAAGAAAACATTTTCGCCCCCCACCCTGCGCGACTGTACATAGTATCTTTATTAAAAAAATCTTTAACCTGCAAAACAAAAAATAATAATAATTTGAGCTGATTTTTCAATCAGAGGTGATGTCTGGATGAATGGCTACAAAGAGCACGTTTTGCAATGCATAGCTTTTCGAAGCGGGGTTTGAAGCAGGGCACAGCAACATTCAGAGACATAAACACGGGGCTTAGCTTGCTATGACAGTGTTTGCCGAGGTCAAATGCGCCCCCCTTTACAGAGCATCGCGGCCCCCCTGGGGGGAGCGCCCCACTATTTGAGAAGCACTGGTCCACACCCAGCAGCTTGGAGAACTACAGCAGTGCATTCAAGTGGGCCTCTCCAGAAGAGAGAGCCTGATTTCATTCTTTCTTCCACTTTGATTTCTTATTTTATAGGGGTATAGATGTTATACTCCTGTAAGTGAATGACACAGAAAGTAATTTGTTTCTGCAAATGAGTTCTCACAAAATAGTCAACAATATTTATTAGTAAGTCAATATCAATATTCAAAACAGTCATACAGCCTATGGGATAACTTTTGCTTTGTTTCCATGGCAAATACCACTCTATCTCACCTTGAGTTTTGCATTTCACATAGAAGTACTATGAATATTTAGTTGTATTCATGTTTGTCAATATTAAAATATTTAGTATCTTAATATGAAAACTGGAATAACCACCTGAAAAGTGAAACTTGCACAGCTTGCCAAGACTGCAGTTATGAAAAACTCACAATTTTTTTTCTTCCCAGCTGCTCTTGGGTTTGTTCCTTGGATCTTAAACCTCTCTCTATTCGTTCCTTTCTATTCATACCCATTTTTCCACAATACTTTCTTTTCAATGTCTACTTTGGTTGATGATTCTAAGAGACACTTTCACTTTGACATCAAATACTCTAGGACCCAAATCTATGTATACCAAAAGCAATCTCCCATGTGGAATTTATCCTACTTATACTATAGCATTAGTTCTCATATCCTGGACTGAATGTGAGGTTTAGTTTACCACTAGAACAACACCACAGAGCCAAATGAGTGAGTGCACAGTAAGTTCTTATTTTACTTAATTGGTTTGGGTTAGGGATTTAATAGATGAATAGATTCTATGTCAAGAGTAATTTAATGAAATAGGAACAAGGAAATAGGAAAATAATCGAGGCTGCAGTCAAAGTACTAGGGGATTTACTGTCTAATGTACCAATAAGTTTAGTGTAGACAATATGCCATATGGAGATGAATACTTATGAATTTTTATTAAATGATAGTCTGAATAGTGCAATAATTACATTAATAATGTATCTCCTACACCCATATATTTATGTTTTAATACTGCCAGGGAAAACTGTTCAGATTCACCTCTGGAGTTTCTGGCTTATGTCACAGTAAAAAACTATTTGGTTGCAATAGAGCAGAGATAAAGCTAAACCTTCACTAACTAGCCTCTGTACATGGGCCATTCAACAGAAGGAAACTTTCTGTTTTAATCTGTTTTTTTCAGGAAGGAAACATTTAACCACAGAGGTCATATGAGAAATATATTCTGGGTACAAAAAGATAGATAGTATAGTCAATAAAACATCTATCTTACATGCAGGCAATCCAGTTTGATCCCCAGGTATCATATATAAAATATATTATAAATAAATAATATATTATAAATATATATTATATATACCATATACAAAAAGTCCTGGACTATGGTCATGAGTGGCTTCTAAGAACTGCACCCCTTTTGAAAATACGTTCCTTAATATTAAGGGTGTGGTAGCCCCTAGAATTCACATCACAGTGTGAACCACCTGCCTTGTGATGGGCCTTATGGTTTTCTTCTAGCCAACAAATGATGGCAAGGCTGCATGGAACCATGAGCACAGGATTATGTCATACTCTATGTATGTCCTTTGAGAGCAGCTTTCTCCTTGACTTTCAAGAGCAAGCACTATGTTGTGAGCTGCCATGTGACAAAGGACTAAAAGGAGAAGAGTGAATGACAACCACTAGTTCAAACAGTCAGGCAAAAAACAAAACAAAACAAAACAAAAGCCCTATATAGTATTCTTGGGTTCATTCTAACCTGGATGTAGAGGCTTTCCCACACTAGTATGGGCAGGGTGTTTGAGAATACAGTTCAATGCAACTGAATTCTAACTTCTACCTAAAAGGATGAAACCTAGTCTCCTGTATGTAAAACATGCATTCCAGTGAAATTCAGTTATTTCTCCAAATGTAGGTATTTTTTTCCAGTGCTATAACTTTAATAGTATTGCTAATGTAGCAAAATGACAGCAAATAAATACCTATGAGAATACAGACTCTTCATAAGGAAGATCATTCCATAAAAATGAAGGACTAGAGGAAGAAGAATATCTGAAAAGCTCAATTTAAACGAAGAGAGAAATGAGCAGGAAGAAAAGCCCCTAACATCATGAGTCAGATGGTTAGGTTACTACTTCACCCATTGATGAATGCAAGAAAGCCAGAACCAGAAAAATGTAGATAATAGTGGGAAGGGTAGTTTACATATCAAAGTAAGTGATTTTGATGAACCTATATAAAATATTATTCAAAATGTTTATACCAACATGGCTAAACTTCCCACTTCCACTCAGCATATGAAATACAAAAACATTCTTTTGAAATCATTTTTATACATTAGAACCCAAAGTGTAAGTTTAAATTACCGGAACTGGAACCGGTCACCATTCTTCACTTGCAAAATCTGGGCCCTTTTCTATAATATTGGGCATTCAGCTATAAATTCAATGTAATGTCTATACAATATATATATATATATCATATATAAATGCATATATTGTAAAATATACAATGTGTACTACCCAATGTATTTCTATAATGTGTTCCATTATTATAACAAAATTTTTAAATATGACTAAAAGCACAGAAGGATGAAACCTGATTGTTTTAGTTATCTATTTATCTCCTATCCACTATGATTCAAATGTTAGCTTGATAGAAAAATAATTTGGTGTCATTAACTACCCTTCTGGTAATGACAGTCAACAAGTGAACCAGGATGTCTAACTTTTCCTATCAGTTTCTTGTTTGTAAAATGGGAGTGATACCATTGGTATTCTTTTCTTTTTCCTGGTTTTTTGTTTTTGGGCCACACCTGGAGATACACAGGTGTTACTTCTGGCTATGTGCTCAGAAATCGCTCCTGAATTGGGGACCATATAGGATGCCAGGGATCACCGGTGGTTCGTCCTAGGCTAGAGCCTTACCACTCTGGCCCACCATTGGTAATACTTTTTGGTAACACCCGGCAGTGCTCAGGGGTTACTCCTGGTTCCACACTCAGAAATCACTCTTGGCAGGCTTAGGGGGCCATATGCCGGGATACCAACCACTGTCCTTCTGCATGCAAGGCAAATGCCTTACCTTCAAACTATCTCTTCAGCCCTCCATTGGTAATTCTTTTTTTTTAATTATGAGAACAAGGATGCAAAGAAAGAGGACAAGGTAAAGTTACAGTGGAAGGATAATCACCCATAAACAGAATTCTCAGAAGTCCCCTTGCTGATATTTTAACTTTGAAGTTTCAGCCAAAGAACATTAAGAAAAATAAAACAGAACCCATGTACAATTACTTTGCCCCTCAAGTCGCCAGATTGTAATACATAATATTTCTTAGCAGCACACAGAGCAATCTAAAGCCATAAAACTTATGTAACTCCTTAAACATTAAAGGCAAAGTACTTTTTACATTTTTATGCACATGCATATTAGTTTAAGTTAACCTCAAAAGTTTTTTGTTTTTTTTTTGGTTTTGGTTTTTTTTGGGTCACACCCGGCAGTGCTCAGGGGTTACTCCTGACTCCATACTCAGAAATTGCTCCTGGCAGGCATGGGGACCATATGGGGCACCGGGATTCGAACCGATGACCTTTTGCATGAAAGGCAAATGCCTTACCTCCATGCTATCTCCCGGTCCCCACCTCAAAAGTTTTAAGTGGGTTATTTTTCTTAAGGATTAGAGTCAAAGGAGTACAGTAAAAACGGTGTTAGAGTGGTAATTATTGTTTGCATAGGCCCACCAAAATATGAGGGACATGGAAAGGGAAAGCCTTTGCCTAAATACAAGGAGACCCTACCCCTGAAGTTTCTTGGCATAAGACCACCACCTCTAGGCTCCAGGCAAACTAGTTTGTCCAATACTAGTCATTGTCTGTAGTGACAATACAGTTTTATTTTTCACACAGTCTCTGTTATTGGTATCATGTTTCTGTATTAAAGATCCTGGAATCTGCATATCCTACATTGCAGTCAGAATGGTGCAAAGCGTCCTCTCGTTTCACCTCACAATTAAAGGGCAATGCAAAGAGCCCTGTCCTGTAAGCAGGTCACTGTTGTTGTCAAGTCTTCTTAGTGTTAAGGGAAGTCTCTTTTGAACAGGTCGATGTCAAAGCAGTGGTAGGGTCTTCCCTGGTAGAGGATTGCTTCCAGGTCTTGTTATAAAAAACCTTGGATGATTCGTAGATAGCTTCCCTGGTTCAGGAGTGAATGGAGGATGCCATTCTTCTGAGGCCTGTGCCAGGTTATTATATCAATGCTCAGGATGTAAGGTCTCATTGCACTACAAGATTTGTGTGTTCCAATCTCTATTAGATAAGAACTTATTTGTATCTATAGTATTTTCCCATTTTAATGTGCCTATGCAATCCATTGGTAATTCTTAATAGTACCTGCTTGAATCAATTTCTAAGGATTCATTGATATAATTCTTCCAAAATTAGAACAAAGCCTTTTATGTGTCAACTGAGCAGTATAACCTAACTACTGTTAAATCAGGTTATCTAAATATAATATTTTCCACTGGTGGTGGATGTACTATTGAAATTACATGAATAAGAAACCATCATTAGCAGTATTATAAATCACAGAAATTAAATAATAAAAAACTATATATACACACTATATTAAAGGAATGTATTAGGAAGAAGATAAGCAGCATAATTAATTTGCACAGATAGGAGAAGCCTCATTAGGAAATTAGAAATTTGGTCAGGTGGTTAAGTTCCTATTTAATTTTAAGAATTTTAAATAATTTTGAAATAACTTTGGAAATAAAAGGATATTATCAAAATAACAAGATATTCCAAGTTATTAGTTGGCTTTAAGTGATTAGTTAGATTTTATTTCTGTTATCTGAAAACACACATTTTTGTTGTTTGTTTTTTGGGGGGGTCACACCTGGCAGCGCTTAGGAGATACTCCTGGCTCTGTGATCAAAAATTGCTCCTGGCAGACGTGGGGGACCATACAGGATGCCGGGAATAAAACCACTATCTGTACTGGGTCAGCTGCATGCAAGGCAAACTCCCTAACACTGTGTGCTGTGCAACTCTCTGGCCCCTGAAGTATTATTTTTGTTGATTTTTTTGTTTGTTTTTGTTTTTGGGTCACACCCAGCAGCACTTCAGCATTACTACAGAAATCGATTTTGGCAGGCTCGGGGGACCTTATGGGATGCCGAGATTTTAACCACTGTCCTTTTGCATGCACAGCAAACGCCCTATCTCCATGCTATCTCTCCGGCCCCTTTGTTGACTTTTAATTGCAGTATTTGTCTTTTTATAATGATGTTATATTCATCATATAGCCACATATAAGTCCTTTGTGAACTACAACTTGTAAACATTTTCTTCAATTCTGAGGGATTTATTTTTCCATTTTCTTCCATGAATCATAAAAATTTTAGTTTGATGATGTTCAAATAACTATTTTTACTTTGTTTCTTATTACTTTTTCATGGTGTCATATTTCAGAAACCACTGCTGGGATAGGGAGAAAACCAAAAGGCAGAGCACATGCCAAATACATGCAAGGT
>PVKC010039068.1:0-12632 GCA_004027635.1 Crocidura indochinensis | reverse complement strand
GTGTTTTTCAGGCCTGCCATTTCAGTTTGAAGTTTTCTGAGTTCTGTCGTTGTGTTCTGTTCAGATCGATTTATGCTTTCTTGGAGTTTTACAAGCATATTCCATATTTATATTTTAAATTCCTTATCCGAGAGGTTAAGTGGATGATTGTGATTTTTAGGGTCGTCCAAGCCATCATCTTCATTCTCAGTGCCTAGTGTTTGCTTACGAGCTTTCCGCATTGTTGCTCTAGTAGTGTGGTTTTTCCTGTGTGCTGTGATGGGGTTTATTGGTTAGAAAGAGTTCTTCTGGGGCGCCAGGAAATCAGAGCGCAGTGGGCGGAGTCTCCCGGAGGAGTAGCTCTCAGCCCTCCAATTGGAGAAAGCTCTGCACCCGGCAAGGTCTTACTCACTCATTGGCTCGCTGGCGGCTTCAGAGTGCAATGATTTCTGGGTTTGCTTCCCAGGACTCTGTTCTCAACGGAGAACTCCAAGAAATCAGGACAGACAGAAGCAGCAAGAGGTCCCCTCAGTCCTCAGAGTCCATCTGGGGCGCCAGGAAATCAGAGCTAAAGTTGATATTCTTAAGAGGTTTTTGTTGTTGTTCTTTTTCAGACCACAGCCATTGGTTTTTTAGGGATTACTCCTGGCTTTGCCTTCAAGAATTATTCCTAACAGTGCTCAAGAGACCATATGGGATGTCAGGGATTGAATGCTAGTTGGCTTCATGCATGGCAAACACTACTATCACTTTAGATCCCAAATATTCTTGACTTAAACTTTATATATGAACTGTTGTCTTATACCTATGCCTATTATTATTCATCCAGCAAACTACTCATATTTCCACTTCCCTCAAAATATTTGTATTTGGGGGCCCGGGAGATAGCATGGAGGTAAGGCGTTTGCCTTTCATGCAAAAGGTCATCGGTTTGAATCCCGGTGCCCCATATGGTCCCCTGTGCCTGCCAGTAGCAATCTCTGAGCATGGATCCAGGAGTAACCCCTGAGCACTGCCAGGTGTGACCCAAACCCCCCCCAAAAAAAAATATTTGTATTTAGTAAAGAAATGGAAAAGAAAAAAGCTGAGGACATATTTTCAGTACAGCATTCCTGTTAGAGAAGCATATATCTATTGAGAAAAACGGACATATACTCCAAAATTCAAGAGTCCCTTCAGATTTGTGTGCCCCTGGAGTTTCCTCCTGCCATACTTCCCATGGTCTTGTTTCTCTAACCTGCCTTGTTTGAAGTCAGTCAAGATTTAAAGGCAATCTAGCATCACTCTGCTCTAACTTAAACTTGGCCAGGTGCTCAATCCTATCCCCACTCATACACAACAGTATTTTGGTTTCATCCCTTCCAGTAGAAGTTTCCTTTCACATGTGCATCCAACAAAGCCCTGCTAAAGACATGTGTAAACAAGCTACGTGGTGGACCTCATGTACTTTTAGATGCTGTTTGATCCTATTGTCATTCTTGAAAGCTGTGTTTACATCTCTGAAAATGGTTTTGTTCTTTCAAAGAAACCTGTACAAGTGAAAGCAGTGAGCAGTTACTAGGATGAGAGTCAGTGTTGGAGGAGCAGTCAGTGTCTGGCGGCCCTCAACACACACAATTGTTTAGATAACACAGTAAGACATGATTCAATCTTCATGTACTGTGTGCTTCCAATTTCTGTGTTGTTTTTGTTTATGTCAAATTCTTTCTGATAGAGTAAGCCAACTCTTACTGATCCTAGAATCATTCATTTATTCAACAAATGAGTAAGTGCATTTGTACTGTGTTTCTGTGTGTGCTGAGATTTGATGTGTGCTTTGGATAATTAGTGGAGAGAAGGGAGTCTACCCATAGAAGAAACCCTTATCTGTCTGACACCTGAAGAAACAGAGATAGACAGTGAACCCCATCTTCTTAAATTAGAGTTGTCATGGAGCTAAAAATCTCTAATATATTTGGGACCATTGTCTTTATTCTCTAAATGTGGGAACAGAAAATATCAAAATTGTTTTAAGCAATCACAGCAAGATAGTAGTTTTAAAGAAAGAGATAGAGCTGCTCATGCATGACATAATTCAAGTAAACATTTAAAGTTGATGAAATAGCTATATGCTTATCACCTGAAAGGTCTTATTGAAAAATGGTATCCAAGAGACAAGTGGGTGCATTGCAAAGCCACAGGAATGGGCAGTGTTCTGGGGATGGAAAATATAATGATTGTTGGGGATGATTTACGAAATAAACAAGAGGGGGGTGACAGTTTACAAAAGATTTCTGGCATTCAGTGACAAGAGTTTGGCTCTTGTGGAATCACTTTATATAGACTACTACTTTTTCACAATCAATAAGTAGGTAAAGGAGATTTTTCTTTTGGGTTGTCTACAGTAAAGTCTGACTCATTTTAGGGTTATATATGTATGATGATGATTTCGATAGGATGTAAAATATGTATTGTGATCTAAAACCAAATTTAAGAAACTTATTTTTCTGAAAATGTACTATATTTAGTCTGAGGACTACCAATGCTCCTACTATCTAGTCAGTGGACTACCAGTGGTGAGCTGCAAGCAGGATTCCATTTAAGTCTCTGTGCGACCACCTGTGGTTGCTCTGAACTGCTATTGGATCATAAAAGAAGCAACACATTATGGATAAATAGGTTCCTGCTTTAGAATGTAGAATTCATCTGGATATCTGATGACATTTAATATTTGTACATGTAGATTCATTACCAGTGTGAATAGAAAGCTGAAGAGGTGCCAGCAGGCAGCAGATAAGGTGCTTGCACACAGCAAATGCAAGTTCAATTCCTGATACCACAGAGGTTCCTCTGAGCTCTGCCAGGAGTGATCCCTGAACTCAGAGGCATCTATAATTCCTAAACATTGCTGATGTGGCCAAAAATACAAAACAAAATAACAGAAGAAAAGGGAAAACTTATAAAAATTAATGATCTTAGAATTTACAAAAGAGGGGAAAAAAGAATTTATGAAAGAGAAAGAAAACTGAAAAACTAAACAGAGTAAAATTCTAAGGCAAGTGTGTTGTGCGTATTTATGCACATGCTAATAGTAAATGAGAATAATCTTAAGGCTGCTCTAAATATTTAGTGACTATGAGAAAACTTGAGGCATTAGAAATATAGATACCTCTTGGTTGATATTTTAAGATGACAGCCAAGTTGTTCCTGAGTCATTTAAAGAACAGCTATTGATGAAAAGCCTCTTGGGAATGAGACTACATGCATATGGCGACAGCATGTTTCATGGGTCTGTCAGATCAATTTTAAAGTAGACATCTCAGGGCTTAGAAGTGATAAAGCCTATGGATTCAAATGTAGAAATCATTTAGGGGGATGTAGATATTAGTTCTAAAATATTTCTGTTTCTCAATTCCTGACAGATAAATCTTCAAACAGTATCTTCTTTAGGTAGATTTTATCTCATAAATCAAATAATAAATGGTAAATTCTAACCCAGAGAGAATGATTGAACAATGTGTATGTGCAAACATATTCCTTAGTGTGTGGCTAGAAATACAGATACTTTAGGAAGTAGGATTAAGAGAAAACAAATTTTGGTACAAACACATTAGCTGTAAAGAATTTTTTAACAATGATTTTTAATATAGTTCTACAGTGAAGGTGTCAACTTTTAGTCACAAGCTGTTCAGTTAGACACCAGGAGTTTGGCAGAAGCCGTAGCTTGCAGGGAAGTAACTCAACCTTCAAACCTTATGTCAGGCAGAAGGTGAATGTAAACAAACTGTGACTTGGACCACAAAATTGTGTTTCCCTAATAAGGGGCACCGGGCAACAGTACAGGGGCCATATGGGGTGCACAATACTAACACTACTACCAAAAACTAAATGAATATAAAAAAGAAAGCATATGAAGAATAAGGAATCATATACAGACTATATCCCTCTAGGGCAGGACATTATTGAGATAGAGGAAATCTAGGCTTTCTGAAAAGGTTAGTATTAGTCTGGAAAGAAACTTTTTTCTTTCCAAAGAGCCAGCATCTGTTTTTGCAAATAACAAAGATGAGATACTTCATGAATTGGCCTTATATTTATGCTCTTTTAACTTGCATGAAGGCATGATTTGTTTAGTTTAATAAGGCCTTGATTGCAGGTATCAGTACACAAGTGTTGAGTGAAACTGGGTTCCTTTTGTATAAAATGCAAGCTGTGTGAAATTCATGGAAAACACAATTATGTTCTAATTTACTCATTGCCACTGGCTTTAATTAAAGTAGATTGTGTCTCAATGAAACATTCACATATTCACAGTACACTTTAACAGAGAAAGTAGAGAACATAGAAAGAAATTTACTATATTTTCTTAGAATACTAACACTTAGTTTAGCTAATATTTCAGAAAGTATTAGGGAAAAATATTTCAGCATCCCCAACAGAATCCCCAATAAAACTTTTGCCCAATTAGCTTGTCTTCATAGAAATCATTCCTCCTTTAAGGTTGATTTGAGTACCTACAAAGACATTACTTTGTTTGTTTTTCTACCATTTTTAAGCACATTCAAAATCACCTATCTCTTGCTCACTTTCTCTTGTTCACTATTTAGAGTATATCAAGCATAAAGTGAGTTTACTTGTAGGCTGGTGCATCTTCTTCAATATAATCACACGTGATCCTTTATGTGGCAAGCCATGTGAATTCTGAAAGTAGAGAGGACAATATTTTTCTAGCTCTATCATTAAGTACCCAGATGTTTCCAACCTTACTGCTTAGGTAGGATGCTTAGGTCTAGTCACTCATTCTGTGCAAAATGCTACTGTAATTATAGGTATTTAATAGAGATATCAATATTTGATTAGGGATAATGTCCCTTGTGATTCATCTACTAAGGAGAAAATCCTTTTCTAGTAACTCTGGATATATCCTCTACAGATAACATTAACTTTAATAAGGCCATTTTAGGAAAGGCCATTTAGGAAGCAGCAGAACATGTACAGTGATGGAGTGGGGTGCAAGGTAGGGGAAAGGAGAATCAAGGAGTGATTACGTGATCCTATCAAAGAAAACATTGAAGGGAGGAAAACAAGAGGCCATAATACAGTTATTGTATAGGCCCATGTCTGCTATGTACTCACAAACTACCATCAATTTTGAAATACTCATGTAGGCATGGGGCCATTTGGTAAATCAACCTAATAGATTGAGCATTGATCTTGTATACTTTTGAAATGTCTATCAGCCGGAATTCATCAATAAAGGTATAAAAACTAAGCAGTACAGCTATTTTGCTTCTATCAAGTGTTCCTTGAGTCTTTATATTTTCTCATTCTGCATGTGAAATGATTCAGAATGATATTTAAATAATTGAAAACAAGTAGTCATCTATAACTAAATTTTTATATGCCATAAAGGGAGGAGGGATTAAAGTTTCTATCATAGGAGTATTCTGATGGCAATTCTTAATGGTATCTCTAGTGGACCATGTAAGGCAATGAATTTAAAGTGTAACAATTTATGCAAAACAAGATTAAAATGTGGTGAAGACTGACTATATTTTAATTTGCTCTAAGGAAATTAAAAGCTCCTGGCACTCTTTAGAGCACTAGTCTGGTTTTGACTGAAGTGCCCATTACCCAGGAAAGATTTAGTCAGCCATAGTGCTGATAACACAATGGGTAATTGCTAAGAGGCCCTGTAATGGTAAAGGAGGTGACACATTTAATTCTATTGTCTTTCTTGAAAAGTGATAGCTTACAAAAATGTATTTAATTCAACACGTATAAATAATTTTAACACAAATCATTTGGACATGTGGGTACAAATGTCTTACTTCTGTCTGAGTTTGTTACCTACTAGTGAGTGATACTCAAATTTGTTGACATCATGCAGAACTCCTTTGGAAAGTCCTGTGTTCTAAAATCGATTCGGATTCAAAGAAATTGAAAAAATATGCATTCTCTTTGAATCATATTCTTTCTTTTTAGAATTGTTAACATTAAGACTCAAGATCTTGTTCCGGAAATAAATATTGCATGGATATTGGACAGGTGTATTTTAAGTAGCTCTTTCTAATTATTTTCCATATCTGACACAGAAATGTAGACATGGTAATTATTTCAATGGTTTTATTGTGGTACTTATTTTATATCATCCCAAATTGAGTAATACAGCTCTCACCAATGTACCTGGATATCTAGGCTTCAGATTTCTGAAGTTTTCTTCAGTTTCTAAAAGTTGCCTTTATTTTTCTGTTTCCCCCTCACCAGATTATCTTAAATGTATAGAACTAGACTAATCTATATAATCAAGTTATTTGTAATTTATTTGTTGAATGGTTTGCTCAGAAGATGACATTTGACATTTGACTTAATTTCCTCAATGATGGGCACCTTGTCTATGTCTCAATGATGGGCACTGTGTATAAAGTGAATCAATAATTTGTGTAAGCAGAATGAATCAAATGTCAGCTGTGTATTTTTTCCCAGACAGTCTAACATGGTTAATGAAGATATCTACTCTCTGGGGCAAGTGGATATCTAAAAAAGTGTGATTTGGATTTGCAAAATGCTGAGAAAAATTGTTTCATAATTTTGCTTTACTTTAAAAGTTCAACTCTGCTTGATGAGCTATTCTGAGGAAAATAAATTCTTATGTAAGTATACCAGTCTCTCAAAGAGCAAATCATTGACCGCCAGAACAATAATCAAAAGATACTAGAATTACATTTCCTACTTTCCCACTTCTTAAATATGACCATAAAAATTCACATGCAGGGCCGGAGTGATAGCACCGAGGCAGGGCATTTGTCTTGCATGCAGCTGATGGGATGGATCCGGGTTCGATTACTGGCATCCCATATGGTCTCCTGAGCCAGAAGTAATTTGTGAGCACAGAGCCAGGAATAACCCTGAGCACAGTCGGGTGTGACCCTTCCCCCCACAAAAAAGAAAAGTCACATGCCTTCTCTGTTTTTTAGTAAAAAAAAAAAAAATGAGAATGGTGATTGTTAAACTTTCTTTGACTTTCTCTGGAAGAATGAGACAATATACTTGAAAATAACATACTGGATAAATCTTAGGAATTAGCATTGTTTTGTTTGTTTGTTTGTTTTGGTTGCTTGTTTTTGGATCACATCCAGCAGCTCTCAGGGGTGACTCCTGGCTCTATGCTCAGAAATCGCCCCTGGTAGACTTGGAGACCACATGGGGTGCTGGGATTTGAACCACCATCCTTCTGCATGCAAGGCAAATACCCCATCTTCATGCTATCTCTCTGGCCCCTAGCACTGTTTTTGTTTTGTTTTGTTTTGTTTTTTGAAAAATGATGCAGAATGTTTTGTTTGGGTGGCCACACGCAGTCGTGCTCAGCATTTATTCCTGGTTATGAGCTCAGAGATCACCCTGTAGTTTCTCCAACTATATGAATTTATAGGGATTGAACACTACTCAGCCTCATGCAAGGCAAGCAACCTACCCACTGTACTATTTCTCCAGCTCCTTGGCAGGCATTTTCATCATTTGACTATATAAATATGACATTTTTCATACAGGAGTCTAGAAATAATCACAAATATTGAAAGATGTTAAACAAAGGCAATATCTACTGCTTTGTTTTGATCTAAGTATCAGTGGAGTTCATAAATTCTGCCAAATTCTCACAGGCAGAGGGAGAACTAAAATTAGGATTAGGACCTCCAATATTTCATGACATGCCTCTCATTGCATTTGCCAAAAACATGCTACATTTATCAAAGAGAATCGATAAGGAAGGTGAGTAATGTAATTCTAAAGTGAAAATATAAGCATAATGTTAGAGTCAAGTTGTTTAAGTTTACAGAATATTTAGTACTGGTGTAAAGTACAGTAAGGAATAAAATTTTCTTGCATCCTGGATGTGGCTGTTAATTCATGAGGAAGACTTGCCACACTTTTAAGGAATATGAGGGTGATTATTCTGAGGATGGTGTGGTAGTGGGCATTGTACTGCTGTTGCTGCTGGTAACAAAATCTAAGCATCACAATAAATAGGATACTGTATGATTATCAGGCAAGGTCAAGTAATACAATATTAGAATAGATGTACTCATTCCTCTGAATTCAACTATAATCTAATATTAATAAGTGACATTATTTCCTAGTTGGACTAATAGTCATTGCTTACTGAATTCACATGTTGCACATTAGCATCTTCTTTTATTTTAAATAATATCTTTATTTAAACACCGCGATTACAAACATGATTGTAGTTGGGTTTCAGTCATAAATAGAACACCCCCTTCACCAGTCCCACATTCATATCACCAATGCTCCCCATTTCCTCTTATAAGAAATTTAATGGTTTGGGGGCCAGAGAGTTAGCTTGGAGTTAGTGCATTTGCTTTGCATGCAAAAGCATGGTGGTTCAAATCCCGGCATCCCATATGGTCCCCCAAGCCTGACAGGAGTGATTTCTGAGCATAGAGCTAGGAGTCACCCCTGAGTGCTGCCGGGTATGGACCCCCCACCCAATAAAAAAAAAAGAAATTCAATGTTTTGGATTTTAACTGGGAATCATTGTGAACTAGTTTCTTCTACTTTCCTTTCATTTATATCCCAAACTTTTGCCCTTGTAATTAAATTCCTACTTGCAGACCTTTTAATAAACATTGACAAAATTCTGATGTTATATTTTCTTTTTCTATCTTAAAAATGATAAAATTTCATTGAAAGTTTGGTTTCCAATTTGGTTTTCTGTATATGCTTATCTTTGTGGAAATGACCAAAAGCTTTGTTTACTTTGATTGTCAGAGGGTTTTGGGTTTACTATGAACTCAGATGTCATATGAATGAATGAATTATGGCTATGTATTTTTATGAAAGGTCCTAGTTATAAAAATGTTGTAGAAATTCATGCAAAAGTATTGTTCTGCTACTTATTGGAGAAGCAGTGCCATCTGTCCTTAAATTGGGTACCTCACAATGATAAAACTGAAAACTAAAAGTGTTAGGAATATACTAATAGTAAAAGAATACTCATAATAATTTTCTTAGCAGAAATAAATCAGTTTATCCACTGTTCATTTATTATCCCAGAATACAAAGCACTATTCCAAATTATGGAATATCAAACAAAGCCTATGAGTTTGAAATAAAAGTATGATTTTTCCACCTCTGAGTGCAGTCAGTTTGTTTTCATTATATGTCTGGACTCTGTAACCAAATATATTAAATTATTTATTACAAAAATTCTTTATATATCTTCTAATTCTTTGAAAAGTTAGCACACAAAAGAAAGGACTATTCTTTTTGAAGGGATAGGTATTTGCTCCTCTACACAAAATTCTTAAGAAACAAATTTTGTCAAGTTCGAAAGTCACAGCAAAGGGCAGGTATGTTAGTACAATGGGTAGAGCATATACATACTACTTCTTTTTGGTAGAGCATATCCTTTGCACATGCCCAGCCCAAGTAAGATTCCTCAGAATATGGTCTCCCAGCTGTGTCAATAGTGATCACTGAGCACAAAGCCCAGAATCAACCCTGAGCACTGCCCTCTGCGGCCCCCAAATTAGACAAAAGCCAGATCAAATTGTGATTATTCTAGCACAATACCTAGTGCATAAATTTCCCCATGTGTTACCCCAGTGAGTGACTTAAGTTACTCTTTCCTCCTCTTGTAATTAAATACAGAAAGATGCTTGAAGATATTTGGACAACAGCAAGAGAAGATTAATAGCAGATGAAGGTCACAGTAGTTTTGTGGTGGAAGTTCAAGAAGAGAATGAATAGACATTAGAAACAAATGGAGGAACTAGGAGAGGAACAATTGCCAAGACTAAGGTGAAAATTAGCACGGCCTTTTCAAGGAGCAATCAGTACTGATTTGCAAGCTCTGGAGAGAATACCGGGGCTGTTTCATAACATTTAACAAAATGCTTTTGGAAGGAACATCACTGAACCAGCTTGGATGAGAACCAGATCTGCCTTTTTTTTAATGGTTGAAGTAGTGTAAATGTGGGACATCAAATTTTTAGAAGATATATCTGGCATATATTATGGCTTCAGTGTTCAGCTACAGAAGAGGAAGCAGACGTACAATGATGAAGAACACTACCCTGTGTCTTCTTTAGACAAAAGTGAACAAAGAAGCCCCAGATTATAGTTTACTGTGGTAACAGTGCCTTCCCCAGATGAAATCTAAGCAATATGAAGAGTGACCCTGGCCCGGATGTCCATAATCATGACAGGTGACTAGGATGATTTCTGGTTCAAAGATTTACTGACTCTGCAAAAAACACTTGCATAAGGGCAGATAAGTTTTACCCGATTGTTTCTGACCTACATGGAGGTTAGCAACTTGTGCAGCTTTGGTCATTCTATGTAAAGATCCATTATTGCTATCTAGATATTAAAGCTTCTTTCTGCATAAATTGATGGCAAAAGAATTGGTAAAAGGTGACCAAAGCCGTAGAGAAAGATGAGATCTATCACTGAAAGCTGATATGTAGTCTAACATGGTTTTATTGCTTCTGCTCTATTGCCTGAAGTTGGAATTACCTACTGGTTTTTCATGGCAAAGTTAAGTCCACACACTGGTCCATACCATAATAATACCATAATACCATGTGATCTAAAGCCCAAGAAGGGAAAAGCCAGTAAAATTTAACAAATGCAAATGCCAATGGTAATATTGCCTCGCTTTTGTAAAGAGTAAAGCAATATTGATTATATGTGCTTAGCACCATAATGTGAGCAGTCTCATCAAGCCATATTCTTACCTGGCTCATATAGAAATTTTTCTTTTATCTTATAATTTAATCTATTTTAATTGTTATCAAAATAATGTAATTTAAAGTGGCTTTTATGTCTATGCTTTGAAGTATGATTTTATTTAACTAATTTAACCACTAATGTATCAAAAAATTTCCACTACTGTTCTTAAGTTACTTTTCTACCTTTCTAGTAACCCTGTCCACAACTTGGTACCTCAATTTTATTCTCAAAATTCAAGGTGCCTGTTCCCTTGCTTTGTTTTTTGTTTGTTTTAATTTTTGATATATATCACATATATTGGGATCATCTGCCCTTTGTCCTTCTACCTCTGATTATTTTATTTAATATGACTCCCTCTACTTCATCCAATTTTAGCAAATGGCAAAATTTCAACTTTGACACTCTAGTATTTAGATAGGAACTGATATATATGGATATGTAGTCAATTACATTTACTTACCTTATTTGTTCTGATCGTATTTATACAATTGATATATATTATGTCATGCTCATTGATATTTATAATTATTTGAAAACAGTTATCTTGTAATGTTTATGGGGCCAGCGAGGTGGTGCTAGATGTAAGGTGTATACCTTGCAATCACTAGCCAATGAAGGACCACGGTTCGATCCCCCTACGTCCCACATGGTCCCTCCAAGCCAGGGACAATTTCTGAGTGCTTAGCCAAGAGTAACTCCTGAACATCAAACAGGTGTGCCCCCCGCCAAAAAAAAAAAAGAGTTAACTTGTAATGTCTAAATGCTGAACTTTTTCTTATCTCAAGGAGAAATAGATGACCAGGCCAAGGATCATGATACAAATTAGGAATTGAGATGCTTGTCTTTATTGGTTAATTATCAATAAGATTGAACTTGAGAGAGATAGAATTAGTATAGCAATGCCTAAATATCATTTGACCATTTTCTGAAATGCAGCTATCAGTTATCAATTAATGTGAGGTTGGTCCTACAAAAGGAACAGTTTAATTGAGAGCACTTCTTGGTTCAGTGTAATCTTCCTAGGTTAATTATTATCTGTTGAAAAACTGATAAGTCATTGATTTATTAAAGTCTCAGTATATTTATTTGACAGTTTTGTAGTTGTTTGGAAGTCGATGATGGTCATAATTCTCATTCAGTGGTTTTGGTATAACTTGCTATTGATAGTGTATTATATAGATTGTTCTCCAGCAAATGACCAAAACAAAGACAACATTGAAGGTAAAGAAAAATACTTTGGAAATGATAGGGGAAATTAACTTCAGGATATTAACCAGCAGAAGACATTATGGTTAGAATAGAAACCAGTACAACAATGCCAAGACCAGAGTCAATTATGCTGTGAAAATAGAAGTCAGGTGCCTCCCTGGCAGACAGGGAATTAGCTGTAATTGACTCAGTGTGGTATCCTTATTGAAATGACTGGGGTTAGTCAGTTCTCAGCATGGTAGAGACTAGGAATGATGCCCAAAGACCCAGTGTTGGGTCTCTTCATAGCTCAGTCCGGCAGGAGGACTGACAGAAATTGGCTGTTCTCAGCTGAGACCACTGTGCTCTGGGCCAATGCTTGCCAAGGTCAAATCTGAGATTCTGATGTTTCCCCCTCTCTCCACAAGACAGTACTTTAAGAATTAAGAAATGCAGTGGGGTGAGGTAATGAATCTTCCTTCCTCCCTCCCTCCTCCCCTCCCTTCCTTCCTCCCCTACTTTCCTTCCTTCTCTTCCTTCCTTCCTTCCTTCCTCCCCTTCCTCCCCTTCCTTCCTTCCTTCTTTCCTTCCTTCCTTTTTCCTCCCTTTCCTTCCTTCCTCCTTTCCTTTCTTCCTTCCTTTCTTCCTTCCTTTCTTCATTCCTTTTTGCCTTCCTTACTTTCTTCCCTCCTTCCTTCCCTCCCTCCTTCCTTCCTTCCTTCCTTCCTTGCTCC
>PVKC010039067.1:0-12598 GCA_004027635.1 Crocidura indochinensis | reverse complement strand
TGTGTGTGTGTGTGTGTGTGTGTGTGTGTGTGTGTGTGTGTGTGTAATATAAATTGATTTGGGTTATACCTGGCAATGCTTAGGGTTCACCCCTGGTTCTACACTCAGGAATTAATCCTGGCAGTGTTGAGTGGACCATATGGGATATAGGAGCTTGTATCTGGGCCGGGTTCATGAAAGGCAAATGCCTACCCACTGTACCATTGTTCCAGTCCTTTGAACCTTATTTTTAATGCTGATATACAAAGTCAGAAGCATCAGATATTGATAGAATTTTCTGCGACCTAATTTAAGTCTGTACCACAAGGCAGTGCAGTCTTCAGTGAAGGTTATTGACATTGTCTGCAGTGTTAATTGTACATGCTTGCCTGTCACTATTCATTTGATGATTATTGTTCATTTTTTATATCCTTCACTGTAGAGTTTGAGTTCAGTAGTAAAATTTTCAAAAATTAAAAGAATCACCTGAAATTTATTTTGTGTTATACATTTGAAAAATAATAATCTTCCTTTCTCCCAAGAGTATATGTTCCAGAAAATGACATAATGGCACTATCGATCCATATTACCTTTCTATCAATATCTTGAAAAATCTATTATATTGTAAAACAACATTGGCAGATTTTTTTTTTTTTTTTTTTTTTTTTTTTTTTTTTTTTGGTTTTTGGGTCACACCCGGCAGTGCTCAGGGGTTACTCCTGGCTCCATGCTCAGAAATTGCTCCTGGCAGGCACGGGTTACCATATGGGGCACCGGGATTCGAACCGATGACCTTTTGCGTGAAAGGCAAACGCCTTACCTCCATGCTATCTCCCGGGCCCCAACATTGGCAGATTTTATTGAGATTTAATAGGAACAGACCAGTATGCCAACAGAAGTGATTTTTAAGTGCCTGCTTTCTCTGCTCAGTTCTATTACATAAAACATAAAAAGGGCTGCTCCCCTTTGTGTTCTCTTCATTGATAAAGATTTTGTCTCCTAACTCCTTCTTTTGTTACAATATTGTTAAATTCTGTGCTATACTAATAAAGCAGTACTGATGAATATATTTTTATATACTTGTGTATCTGTGAAAATTATTTTCTTATAATTTTTCTTAGAATTGTTTTCTTTTTTTTAATTATGCCTTGGTTTAAAACATTATTTCATTCACAGGAATGAACCCATGTTAAATGTTTTGTCATGTACTATATAACACAAAGTAATAAATTAAAGTTGAATTTCCTATAGATTCTCCATTTCAAATTCTAGTGTATCTCCTTTTTTTGTTTGTTTGCTTTTTTTAAATAATATTTTATTTAAACACCTTAATTACAAACATGATTGTGATTGGGTTTCAGTCATGTAGAAAACACCCCCCATCACCAGCACAACATTCCCATTTGTTTGTTTGTTTGGTTTTTGCCACACGAAGTGGTGCTCAGGGGTTACTCCTGGCTGTGGGCTCAGAAGTTACTCCTGGTAGGCTTACGGGTCATATGGGATGTCGGGGATCGAACCCCAGGTCTGCTGTGTTCAAGGAGAAGACCCTACCTGCTATGTACGTTATCTCTCTGTCCCCTACATATCTCCTTTTAGGATTATATGTTCAGAATCTTTGACAGGTAAAATATGCTTAAATTAATCCCAGACTGTTAGAGATTTAAAGGGAGAATTTCAGACAAGTTATCAAATTATTTTGATCATGTAGTTTAAATTATTGATCTTCAGTGATTGTTTTTTCCTTTCTTTTTTTGGTTCTTGAGCCACACCTGGTGATGCTCAGGATTTACTTCTGGCTATGTGTTCAGAAATCGCTCCTGGGGGAACCATATGGGGCACTGGGATTCAAACCAACATTCATCCAGGATCAGCTGCATGCAAGGCAAATGCCTTACCACTGTGCTATTCCACCAGCCCCAACGATTGTTTTTTCTTGATTTAAAAAAAAATCAGGGGCTGGGCGGTAGCGCTGGAGGTAAGGTGCCTGCCTTGCCAGCGCTAGCCTAGGACGGACCGCGGTTTGATCCCCCGGTTTCCCATATGGTCCCCAAAGCCAGGAGCTACTTCTGAGCTCATTGCCAGGAGTAACCCCTGAGAGTCACCAGGTGTGGCCCAAAAACGAAAAAAAAAAAAAATCAGTGTTTATGACTGAAACCCAAGTACAATCATGCTTGTAATTATGGTGTGTAAATAAAGATTTTATTAAAAAAAACAGTATTGACTGAAATATTCTTTTTTTTTTTTTGTTTTTTGTTTTCTGTTTTCTGTTTTTTTGGGTCACACCTGGCAGCGCTCAGGGGTTATTCCTGGCTCTACGCTCAGAAATCACTCCTGGCAGGCTCGGGGAACCATATGGGATGCCAGGATTTGAACCACTGTCTTCTGAATGCAAGGCAAACACCCTAACTCCAATGCTATCTCTCTGGCCCTGAAAATTTATTTATTTATTTTTTTGTTTTTGGGTCACACCCGGCAGCACTCAGGGGTTCCTCACTCAGAAATTGCTCCTGGCAGGCTCGGGGGACCATATGGGATGCTGGGGTTCGAACTGATGACCTTCTGCATGAAAGGCAAACGCCTTACTTCTATGCTATCTCTCTGGCCCGAAATTTTCTTTTTAAATAATTTAAATATTTTTATTATCTTGACAAAATTATTTTTGTCTTAGCATTCTTAGTAAAACTTTTATTTTTGTTTCTTTATAAGTATGTATGCTCGGGCCCGGGAGATAGCATGGAGGTAAGGCGTTTGCCTTTCATGCAAAAGGTCATCGGTTCGAATCCCGGTGCCCCACATGGTCCCCCGTGCCTGCCAGGAGCAATTTCTGAGCATGGAGCCAGGAGTAACCCCTGAGCACTGCCGGGTGTGACCCAAAAAACAAAACAAAAACATAAGTATGTATGCTCAAATATGAATTCGTTTTTCTTTGTTTTCTTTTGGGCCACACCGAAAGATACTCAGGGAATACTGACTGCATTTAGGATTTATTCCTAGCAGTTTGGGAGACCCTGGGAAGCCAGAGATTGAACCCAAGGCAAGCACCCTATCTGTTGTACTATCACTCTGGCTTCTTATTTGGAGTTTCTTAACTATCTTTTCTTTTTCGCAAGATTTTTAGAGTATGAAGATATATAATCATGCTTCTCACCGCTAATATCCCAAGTAACATCCCCCATCTTTTCATTGGTTATTTTGTTAACTTTGTCTCATTATTTTCTCATTTATCACCACCTTGTTGTCCCATTCTAATCTAATTAATATATATTTTATATACTGTATATCTGTGAAATTATATAGTTCTTTTTTATGTGTAATATCCGTTCAATTTGTCATTTTCTTTAAAAATATTTATTCTTGTATTTAAACAATTCCATTCTTGTTTCTGTTTTTTGGCTCATTACTTCTGACTTTAAATATTCTATCATGTTCATGTTCTCATCTATGCATACTGAGTAGTATTCATCTTACTTACATATTCTCATAGTGTTGGTACTTGAGGCATTAAATTATATGTACTACATATAATGCAAACAATGCTGTAACAATAATGTTTATTATATTTTATTTAATCAAGTTATGTGCTCAAAGTGGGATTGCTGGGGTTTTGAGTATATGTTATGAAATTCCCAAAGTATTGCCAAATTGCTTTTTAGAATGACTAGACAGTTTATACTTTTTTGAATTGTGCATGAGAATTCACAGATGGTTTTCCGGGTAAGTCATTGGGCAACTAAATTGACCTTAGCAGTTGCTTTTTGGGATATGGAAATTAAACCCCACATTATTTGAATACAGTAATATTAGCTTTCTACTCAGGAGGGACTCATGAGTGGAAATATTGTTTGGCTCTCAATAAAGGTTCCTATAAAGGGATATTTTAAATGAGAGAATATGTGGAAGAGCTTTCATTGCCAAATAGCTCATCATACAAAACATGTGGAATTTAGTTTATCAAGCTGTGAATTTAGTTCTTTGTGCTCAGCATGGAGCTTACAATACAAACTGGAGTGAAACAGACACTCTGTCCCCAAAGTTCTTTGAGTATAGGACAAGTGGTTGCAGGACTTCATGATTTTTTCTATCTCCTTTTATGGGAAATCACTTTGCTTCTGTGAGAAAGTTGGCTCTGGTTATGCAGCTTTTCATGGGCCTCTTCTTTAGGTCACCCTTGCTTCCCACACTACTTTGTAAAAAATAAAGGCTTAAGTTATCTTGCCTATTACTATGATCATTCAGAATCTTACTGTCCAACATCAAATATTACCTGGTGACAGATTCTCCAAGAAAAGGTATTATTATTATTTTTTTGGGGGGGAGGCCACACCCGACTGTGCTCAGGGGTTACTCCTGGCTGTCTGCTCAGAAATAGCTCCTGGCAGGCACGGGGGACCATATGGGACACCGGGATTCGAACCAACCACCTTTGGTCCTGGAACGACTGCTTGCAAGGCAAATGCCGCTGTGCTATCTCTCTGGGCCCAGAAAAGGTATTACAGAAAAGGTATACAAATGTGACATTTGTATCTTGAAATGTGATGATTGATATGGAATGTTAGGTCCCTTTTAACTGGTCAATTGGAAATCAGAAAATATTATCTAGAAGCTGTATAATTAATTGCTGTGTAGCAAAACTAATACAGATAGACAATAGTGCTGGGCAAAAGAGTAGAGAAGAAATTGTTTCTAATCTTCATTTCCTAAATTCCTCTAGACAGTACTAGCTGATGAATGGATGGGAGAAAAACAGTATTCATGGTGAAGAATTATTAACTGCTAATTAAAAGCACCAGGCAGAGATGTGTTTATTTTGCAATGAGAGTAGAGATTAGAGATTAGGTATAGGTAGATGGCTTAACAGACTGAATGAGCACATGTTTTGAATGCAGGAATTTTGAGTACATGATGATTCCTTTGGTACCACCAGTATGGTTCAAATCACTCATCTAACCAAAAAGTGTAGAAATTGGAGTAGCAGATAACCGATGACTCTAGAGTTGATAATGAAATAGTTTATTTCAAATAATATGACAAATAATAATTTCATAATATACCATACAGATTAATCCAAGTAATGAACACATTATCACGTAAACATTTCAACTTTGATGCTGTTTTCTCTTCATTTAAAAAAACAGCTTACCTGTTTGTAGTACAAAGCCTCTATCAGAAGAAATGCGATATGATCTAATATACTACTAGGTAGTGTATTAGATCAATTAGATTGTAGGAAGGAAGAAGGAAGCGGGAGAGAAGAAAGGAAAAATTCAAGAGAGAGCTGAATAGTGATTTATAGTTCGATTTAAGGTCATTCCTGGCCTTGCTCAGGGCTTAACTCTTGGTTTTGTGATCAGACACCATTCCTTGCTAGGCTCAGGACCTGTATTGGTGCTGGGGATCAAACCCTGATTGGCTCTCTGCAAAACAGTAGGCCCTTACCCCTGTACGACCTCTCTGATCACTTGAATGGTAATTTTTTTTTTTTATTTTTTGATTTTTGGGTCACACCCAGTGACGCTCAGGGGTTACTCCTGGCTATGCACTCAGAAGTCGCCCCTGGCCTGGGGGACCATATGGGGCACGGGGGATCGAACCACCGTCCGTCCAAGGCAGGCACCTTACCTCCAGCGCCACCGCCCGGCCCCTTGAATGGTAATTTTAATGCCATCATTGAAGTCAGGTGGATTGCTAGTTTGGAAGGTTCTTTCTCTTATTATTTCTTTTCTCTTTGTTTTTGTTTTGGGGCCACACCAGTTGACTGACGCTCAGGGCTTACTCCTGGCTATGCACTCAGAAATTGCTTCTAGGTTGGGGGACCATGTGAGACCCCAGGGGATCGAACAACAGTCTGTCCTAGGCTAGTGCGTGCAAGGCAGACGCCCTACTGACTGCACCAACGCTCCGGCCATGTATTTCTTTCCTTGATCATCATCTTCCTTCTTCTCCTCTGTCTAACCCCCTTTCTTCTTTTCTTTCCCTTTCTCTTTCTTCTTCATAATGTCTGTACCAAGTTTGAAGTCTTCCAAGTTTGAACACCTTTCTTAATTTTAGTCAGTTTTATCTATCTTTGATTTTTATTTTATTTTGGTTTTGATTTTGGGACCACACCTGGCAGCGCTCAGTAGTTATTCCTGGCTCTGCATTCAGAAATCGCTCTTGGCAGGCTCGGGAGACCATAGGAGATGCTGGAGACTGAACCCATGTCTGTACTGGGTTGTCTGAGTGCAATTGCTCCAGCCCCCTTTGATTTTTATATCTTTTCATTTCCCTCTTAAAACTATCTTTAAATAATACTGCTTTTATAAGAGGGGACACCAACATGCATACAGATTTTTTTAAGTTGGTATAGTGCTTAGGGTTTTTTTAAGTTGGTATAGTTTTCAGGGTTCATATAAAAGAAGTCAATAAGAACCTACATTTAGGGGCCCGGGAGATAGCATGGAGGTAAGGCGTTTGCCTTTCATGCAAAAGGTCATCGGTTCGAATCCCGGTGCCCCATATGGTCCCCCGTGCCTGCCAGGAGCGATTTCTGAGCATGGAGCCAGGAGTAACCCCTGAGCACTGCCGGGTGTGACCCAAAAACAAAAAACAAAAAACAAAAAAAAAAAAGAACCTACATTTAGTTTTGCTTTTCTATTAAACAGGAATATTTAATTATGGCTTTATCGAGCATTGTTATTAATAAATGAATGATCCTCTAGTGTTTACAGTTGATAAGTTGTCACATATTTATATATAATTATAAAAGGGAATGTTTCCTAATTATCTGCCTCTTACTGATAGGAAATCTGAGTGTTAAAGAAAAGCAGACAGATGTTGAAAGTTCATTGGAGCCACACTTGATTTTTTTTATGTTATTGGCAAATAAATTTACAATGATTCATAAGCTTTTGCTTTATTTCACTCACTAGTTTCAGTTTAAACATACCTTGCTTCAGTAATGATTAACTTAATTTAGAATTGCAATCTGATGAGTCTAGGATATCTAGTTTAACTTAACATCAAATATTTGATTCTGTAGTCATTAAAAATCACATTGTCTACTCCTTTGATGTTAATCATTTGGAAGCACTTTTTGGTTTTGTTTTGTTTTGTTTTTTGGTGGGGGTAGGGCATACCCAATGATGCTCAGGGGTTACTCCTGGCTATGTGCTCAGAAATTGTTCCTGGCCTGGGGACCATATGGGACACCTGGGGATTGAACCGAGGTTTGTCCTAGGCTAGAACGTGCAAGGTGGATGCCCTACTGCTTACACCACCACTCCGGCCCCTGGAAACACTTTTTATGTTTTTATTTTTTTTTATTTTTTTATTTTTTTGGTTTTTGGGACACACCCAGTGACGCTCAGGGGTCACTCCTGGCTATGCGCTTAGAGGTCGCTCCTGGCTTTGGGGACCATATGGGAACCAGGGGATCGAACCACAGTCCATCCTAGACTAGCGCAGGCAAGGTAGGCACCTTACCTCCAGCGCCACCACCCGGCCCCTGTTTTTAATTTCTTAATTTAAAAATTCTGGTTTACTTATTTTTGGTCTTTTTAATATGAAATTTGTTCAGTGGCATTTCTATTTGCTGTGTAAAGCAGTCCTATCGAAAGTGTCTTAATTTTCTTTACATATTCTGAAAGTTTACTTTAAATGATAATCAGTCAGAAATACAGTGTGGTATATATGGGACCTGAAGTATATATAATATTGTAAATCAATATTTTTTCAGTTTTTAAGAACCAAAGGAGTCAAACGACATTATTAGTTTCAAATACCCATGCATAGCTTTTCAAGTATTTTTTTCTTGAGGCAAATAATAGTAGACTTTATTGGGACTAGTTTGCTTTAACTAAAGTTCTACGAATTTTTGAAATAAACTACATTGAGTTTGGTGAGATGGTACAAAAGGTAAGGTGCTTGCCTTGCATGTAGCTGACCCAGGTTTGGTTTCTGCTCCCTCTATAATCCCCCAAGAATGATTCTTAAGCTCAGAGCCAAGAGTAAGCCCTGAGTACAACTGAGTATTACCCAAACTATCCCCTCTAAAAATAATATCAGCAACAAAACAAATCAAAATAGATGAAATAATTTTGATTCGCCTATATATTATGAGCTCACTTTCACTAGTAATTTGAAAAAAATATATCCCACATATACAACTTGTACCTAAAAATAATAGTATAAAGAATTTAAACCTGGTTTTTAAATTTGGGGAAATAAATGAAATATAGTCGGTTATGGGCCTACTAACATCTTTCATAGAGTTGCCCTTCTATCAGTATTAGGTCATTGCATCAGGATTCAAGAGCAATTGGTTGTTGTTTTTTTTTCTTTCCTAGATTACTTGTCTGAAAGTTTCTATAATGGGGGAAGTATTTTTGGCATCTGAGAATGCTGTCATGAGATAGTACAAAATGAAACAAGGAGAGGCATCTTAGAATAGAATTTTCAAGCCTTGCATTTTGTTTATTCTATGAGAAAATGTAGGTGAATTTTCATCCTTATAAAGTGGGTATAACTCTTTGAAAAGATTCTGCCATTTCTGTTTCTACTGGAGATACTTTTTTCCTCACTCGCCTACTGGAGATATGTTTTTAGGGGGACCACTACTAGCAGTGCTCAGGTCCTACTCCTGTCTTAATGGATTATATAGGGTGCCAGGGATTCTACAAGGCAAATTCCCTATCTGATGTACTAGATAGCTCTGGCTCCTGGAAATATTGTATTCTTTTATTTTTTTAATTATTTATTTTTTGGAAAACACAAAAATTTTTTTCAATTAAAATTTTAAATTAAAAAATTTAAATTTTTTTTTTTTTGGTTTTTGGGTCACACCCGGCAGTGCTCAGGGGTTACTCCTGGCTCCATGCTCAGAAATTGCTCCTGGCAGGCACGGGGGACCATATGGGGCACCGGAATTTGAACCGATGACCTTTTGCATGAAAGGCAAACGCCTTACCTCCATGCTATCTCCCGGGCCCCAAAATTTAAATTATTTTTAATTAAAATTCCTGTTTACTAATCTATTTGAGAGATTATTAAGACTCAGACTGTGGTGGTGTTTGATTATAAGAGACTACATTATTGAAAGTGTTATTGATATTTTTAGAGCATTCCTTCATCAAAGTTAATGTCCACAAATGATGGAGTTCATTATATTATTAAAATCCAAAGGTGAATTTGGCTGAAGGTTGGTGGAAAAGAAGCTGACTAAGGATGTTAAATGTACAGGAAAGATGAGTGATGTAGTTTGGCAGATAGGGAGCTTTTATGTGTAATAGTTCTGGAGAATATTTTGAGATTTTATTGTTGTCTCATACAGTTTAGGACATTTTCAGAGGTAAATCGAAACCATCCAGTGTCAGATCTTAAGCTATAGAAGTTACATTAAGCCCAAGGTTATTATTTGTTTTTAATTTATGTATGAAGGGTTTCTGTGCTACACTGGTGATCCTTCAGAATATACCTGGTTCTGTGCTCAGGAGTGACCTTGTTGGTGCATAGGGCACATTATGTAGATGCAGTGCCTGGGATTGTACTGGGATTGCCTGTATGCAAGATAATCATTTTAACTCCTGTGCTATGTCTATAACAGTCATATTTCTGTTCAGACTCTTAACTTATGTCTGTAATTTTTTTTGTTTTGTTTTGTTTTTGGGTCACACCCAGCAGGGCTCAGGGGTTACTTATGGCTCTGTGCTCAAAAATTGCTCCTGGCAGACTCGGGGGACCATATGGAATGCTGGGATTCGAACCAATGTCCTTCTGCATGCAAGGCAAACACCCTATCTCCATGCTATCTCTCTGGCCCCTTTCTGTAATTGTTTTAATCTCAATCAATCTTTAAAATTAATTTTACTTAAAGTAATAAATTTTATGGTGATTGTATTTCAGGATGAACTAAATTAATATCAAACAATGTTAGTCACTGAGAGGGAGAATTCACATAAGCTGTGAATTGAGCACAGCTGGATTTTCAAATTTTACTTTAAAAAAATCTTTCAATTTAAAAGATTAAATTTTGATTTTGTATGTTATTGGATAAATATAAAAGCAATAGACCTCCTGAATCTTTTTTTTTTAAAATCAGTTCCAAAATAGGATAGCATTTCCTCTTGGAACTTTAATTTGCCCAGAAAATGTTGAGTTTATGAGATCGCTAACAGCTTAGACTCTTCTGTGGGCCTATAATATTACTCTTTTATTCTCTCCATTTACAGATGCTTTACAATTCAACTCCACCTATTTGCCATGATCACACTAAGGCAAAGGCTTTCCAAATGTATTCTATCATCTTTTTAAAAAATATATTTAGGCACTGTGATCACAAAGGTGTCCATGTTAAGATTTCAGACAAACAGTACAGTACTCCAATATCAATGTCAACTTCCTTGAGCCAACATCTCCAGGTTCCCTCCTAATCCCCCCCCCCACTTCCTTAATTGTAATATTTTAAAGTTTAATTACTGTAGTGCAGGTTTCATGCTTATAGTGTTGACTCAGTGGTTATATATACCCACATCAAACCTCTACCTTTTGCCACCTTAATTCTTTTTCTTCCCTGGCCTTATTTCTATAATCTAGTGCCAAGTTTTTTTTCTCTTAAGCAGTATACCACAGCAAGTGGATCATTGTATTTATCTACCTTCTTCCTTTTTTATTTTATATTTGATTTTTGGTTTTGTGGCTACACCTGACAATACTTGATGCTTATCCATCCAGGTTTTATGTTCATGTTTAGAGATCACTCTTGATGGACTCTAGGGACCTTATAGAGCGTCAGGGATTGAACTGGGTCAGTTGCATGTAACTGCCCTACCAGCTATACTATGGCTTCAGCCCCTATTCATCTTCTTTTAAAATAATTTTTATTAAAGACTTGTGATTTACAATGCTATTGATAGTGAAATTTTAGCTCTACAATATTTTAGAAGAAATTCTGCTACTAATGTCAGTTCCCTCAACCAGTGTTCTCAGGTTCCTTTCCACCCCCTGAGCCTGTCACTTTGACTGAAAACTTTTTGTTTTGTTTTGTTTTGTTTTTGGGTCACACACGGCAGCACTCAGGGGTTACTCCTGGCTCTATACTCAGAAATTACCACTGGCAGGCATAGGGTACCATATGGGATGCCGGGATTCGAACCATCGTCCTTCTGCACGCAAGGAAAATGCCTTACCTCCATGCTATCTCTCCAGCCCTGACTGACACACTTTTAAGTTTGGTTGCTGTAGTTTGGATTTTATGTTTTGGTGATATATAACGTAGCAATAACACTCCTCTAATCACCTGTGTACCAAGGCCCTGATCCTTGCAAGCCCTCCTATTGTTTCCTGCTTGCTTTCCCACCTGTTTCTTATTTCCTCCCTAGATTTCCTTCCTTCCTTCCTTCCTTCCTTCCTTCCTTCCTCCTTCCCTCCCTCCCTCCTTCCTTCTTTCCTTCCTTTTCTTGGAGGGGAGGCCACACCCAGCGGTTCCGCGCTCAGAAATCACTCCTGCCAGGCTCAGGGGACCATATGGGATGCCAGGAATTGAACCTGGGTCTGCATCGTGCAGGGCAAATGCCCTATTTACTGCTGTGCTATTGCTTTGGACCTCCCCTAGATTTCTTTCTATGTTCTGTTTTACTGCACTGCATGCCATTTTTCTATTCTATATAATAAGATAATTAAGATCATCCTGTGTTTATCCTCCTTTTGGCTTTCTTCATTTAACATGCTGTCTTCCAGTTCCATACAATTTGCTGTGAATTGCATGATTTTATCGTTCATCATTGAAGTTGCGTATTATTCTATTGGTACGTATACCACATCTTAACAATCCATTAATTTACTGTTGGATGCCTAGATTGATATCATATCTTAGCTATTGTATTAAGTGTTATAATGAATAGTGATGTGCATATGTCCTTTTGAGTGAATGTTTTTTTTTTATCTGGGGATAGATACCTAAATATGGAATTGGTTCTGGTCAGTTCTTAGTGTACTGAGGATTATCCACATTGTTTTCCACAGGGGTTGAACCCGGCAACATTCCCAGCAGCAGTAGATGAGTATTGCTTGTTCACCACATGCCCATCAATGTACATTATTCCTAGTATTTGATCTGTGCCATTCTCACCGGTGGGAGTCAACCGAAAATCAGTGGTCGTCTTATATATGCCGCTAAACGAAAATTGTCTGAATATTGCCAGAAAACGAAATTTCCAACTCGGTCCTGTACCAATCACTGCCAGGCTGCTCGGACCGCCTCTCTAACTCAGCCAATCCAAGCAGGCTTTTTATGCATTCAAATTAGACAATGTTCTATACCCGAATCTACACTGTAAAAAGCCTGCTCAGATTGGCCAGATTCAGAGAGGACAACTATTACAATATAACCTTTGGACCTTTGCTTGTTGTGATTGGCTCACTGTGGAAGATACAGTTGCAGCACAGGAATATTCTGTCTTATACAGCAAATATAGGCCTAAACCTATGTTTTAACTGTAAAATTAGGGGGTCATCTTATATGCCCAGTCGTCTTATACTTGGTTATATTTTAACTGTCTGGGGGCAAACTGCCTGCTGTCCATGTTTATATTTTACCTGTGATAGGCCAAGAAGAATTTTTTTGAAATAAAAAATTTAAAGA